>MU864438.1:0-111242 GCA_033296905.1 Podospora australis | reverse complement strand
GTGGGCGGTTTTGTTTCGCCGCTCTCTGTGCTGCCGCTCTGGCTTCCGATCCCAGTGTGAAGTCGCTTTCCGATGGTACCCATATGAGCTCGATTGAGTTCCCTTTCTGTTTAAGCAGCCTCGCTGATTCATATATTTGCCGTATGCATCTTTGGCCGGACTGTTGCCGGGGTTGCTGGATCGCTGCCAGCGCCGACAGGTTCCTACTGACGATGGTGATGTGCCTGTGCCATGTGTCGGGTGGCATGTTCTTCAGGCCTGCTGCTATGGATGCTAGCTCTGCGGTGTACAGATTCTGTTCGTGCCTTGTCCCGAGAGTCTCCGCATACTGTGTTCCGGTTTCTCTTATCCTGTTGAAGATGGAGTCCCGTACGCTGCCCCCCATGCCTACGATGCCCTTCTTCACGGTTGAGCTGGTCGCAACCACGATACCTATGGTTGAGTTGATCATTTCGGCCGCCTTTTCGGGGTCGGGCTCAAGTGTCGTCTGCAGTCGGGGCTCCCAAGGAGGGATGGTGTATTCGTGAATGCATTGTATCCTGCTCGACGTGCTCAACGCCAAGGACGTCGAGCACCTCGAGCACCTCTTCATTGGTCCGTCCGGGGACTCGTGGGTCTTCCCATCCCTGGCCCAATGATTGGTCGAGGCTCCTCCTGCCCCTTGGGACCGCCCAGCGGTCCGTGCATGGGTGTACTACGCGTGGGGCGTAACATTACTGATTTGAATCCTTAACCCAGTTCCAAGCCCTGTATTCACAGCCCTTGTCACAGAAGGATACTAGTACCTGCTGCCATCTCATCGGCTGATCGTGAGCCAAGATGTCTCAGATCTGAGCAGATGAGCTTTGAAAGCATCTTTATAATCAATACTTGTAAGATGTTGGATCTAATCTCACGTGTAATTTGGGCTTTTCGGATGTGGTGTGCCGCTTGGGGGCAGCTTTTGCCTTCTAGACGACCTCTCGATGTCTGAGTCAGATCTCTGTGCGACACCATTCATACACATCTCCGATGGGTATCAATCCACCCAAACCGGCAAGATTGCGACCTACAGGTGTGAAGACTCTGCTAAGAAGGGGTACTCGTATTTATTCTGCCAAGCCAGGTCGGCAATTCACGTAGAGTAATTCGGAGCATTGCAAATCCTCCCGGGCCATCCAGATCTTTCCGAAATTCAGGTCAACTAGGAATTTGAATAGCATCCACTCTTCACCCACAGTAAGTTGCAAGACTGGTCTTCCGCGGTGCATACTTTGGCCACGGATAATTCGGTACGTTTGTAAAAGCTCATGATTCGAACAATGGCCGGTATTGCATCATTGGGAGATTTGATGGTCCGAAGGTCTTCCAACAAATAGTGCAAGTGACAGTCTCAAGAACATCATGACATGTATAAAGAGAGGCTAGTTTCTGCCATGGATCTCTCACATTTCTCCTCATCATCAACACTCCTTTACTCTATAGACTTGCTGGTCAGGTCTTTTCTTTCGATTCTCTATTGTCTTACTATCTTTTAAATTATTTTTCCCACATCGGAGCTGTGCTCTTCTTCAATCACATTCCTTCAAACTTTCTAAACAGAGTTCATCACTCATTCTCACTCACCATCACAATGAAGTACACCACTCTCATGCTCGCCGCGACAGGCATCACTACCGTCGTCGCTCTTCCAGCCTACCCCGCAAACGTCCATCACTCCTCCATCTCCCGACGCACCCCGGCGGGCGAAGACACCCCCGCCGAGGGTCCTCCACCCGCCGCTGCTGAGGCTCCCTTTGCCGACCCCGAGCCACCCGCTGTCCCCGAGGCACCCGTTGTCCCAGAGACACCCGCCGTTAACCCTCCAACTCCCGAATCCGACAAACTCTCTCTCGGTCTTGGGTCTGATGGCGTGTACCGACACTCGACCGATACCACCGCCGACCCTAAAGCTGCGAACCCGGTCAACCCCAACGCCAAGGATGTAAAGCGCCTGCGCATCCCGGACACAGAGGGCTTTGAAAAGGCGTATAAGGAAAAACACCCGACGGGTTTGAAAAAACAAGCAAGTAGGGTCTTTGGGAAAGTGTTTGGGGGCAATAAAGACAAGGATCAGGGGACTCAGCAGCCTGAGGCGTCGGGGTCGGGTTCTCAGCCGCCGCCGCAGGAGGGAGAGAGCAGCCTGGCACCACCGCCGGACAAGACGGTGAAGAAGCAGCCAAGTCTGATTCTCAAGACGGCGCTGAAGGGTGTGAAGAGTATGACCAATTTGCTTAACCCTAGTGATCCCAAGGGTAAAGGCAAGGGTCCACAAAATCCTGAGGACGACGGTTACGAGAAGCTGCCTTCTGACGATGAGGGAGGGGGTGCGACGGTGTAAGTTGCCGGTGGGGGTAGGGGCAGGAACTGATGGCGAAGGATAAGAAAGCCCTATCTAGAGGACGGGCGAGATCTCGTTGAGTCTGATGGGGGTTAAGGCAGACGGGAGCATGGTGTGGACTTCTTTGTATGGCTTGAGCGGAAAGGATGGGTGATTCAAGCGTCTTTTTGCTGGCGGTGGGGAAACTAGCCTGACCTGTTAGCTTCACATATTCATTGAGACTTGGGGTTCCCGGGTCTCAACAGATTAGAAAAGAATATCAAGATGAGATGAGCTCCATATTACGGTCCGTTGATGGTTTGGGGCATCTGGGCACATTTCCAAGTTCTGCCGGTAACACCAAGGGACTAACCTTTACTACCTAGTGCCCGGCAACTCGGTCTTGCACACCGGGACCCTCGAGACAGCACCGCGCGAGGGTGCTTTTGGAGGCATCGAGTCAAGCAACACGCTCAAGTTAAGCGCGCGGAAGGAAGAAATGTTGCCGGCACGATTACAAATATGTCTAATCTTGATTCCACCCAGGAACGATCCTTTCAGATATTCAGGGGTAATCTTCACGCACTTGAAACATAATTTTCCAGTGAATCTCGTGGTACAAGTCGGACTACGTGGAGCTCGGAATCTGTGGTGAAAGGAAGCATTAACACCCTCGGACTATCAGAGAGACTAGTAGCGGCGCAAAACAAGCTATGTTACCAAGAGCCGGCCCACAATCCTACCGTAGAAGGAAGGTAAGAGTTACGTTGAACTCATTTGTTTTCGGTGTGGTCGAAGGATTGTGTTAGCGGTAAAGAAGCGAAAGGCGCGCGCAATTACCCTAGAAGGCTGAGGAGCCTCTTTGCCCCTAGAGGATGATCATAGCCCCGAGAAGGGGACGTACACACCTACACCAGATCAAGAACGGCAGGTTGCGCGATTGGCTGGGCTATCAAATGTAACCTTCAGTATTCCGTTGCATCAGGCTCATCTTAGGTGAATCCATCGAGCCTTATTCCTACCTTCACTCCCAGTCCGAGAATCGAACAAGGGTCGGATATACCGGCAGATCAGCCCTACAATTATCACTTGATAAACCGAACCGAGAATCCCCCAGGCTTGAGGGTATAAAACCAACGCAGTCAGGGTCTTATTCCCCGGGTCATCACCACGCTTCAGTCCTCACAGCATCTCTTCCCGTTCTCTCTTACCATCCTCCGGTTTGAACTCCCTTATCGCTTCCCGGAATTTTCTAAGGTCGCCTCTCACCCAAAATGAAGTTCACCCTCCTCCCCCTCGCCACCGCGGCCGTAGCCGCCTCCTGCCAAGCAGCAGCAGCAACCACCCCCGAATTCGCCCGCAGCGTCTTCATCCTGGGCAAAGCCTGCGCCGACGCCACTAGCACCTTCAGCGCGGACCTGAAATCCCTCACCATCTCCTTCCCCTCGTACAACGTCACCACGACCCCCGCGAAACCGACCGAGTCCTGCGACATCCGGATGCAAATCCGCTTTCCCACCGCTGCGGGGTGCCACAGGGTGGAAGTCACCAGTTCCACCACGGGAGATTACTTCTTCCCTGCCAACGGCGGGGTGAAGGGTGTGAATAATCGGACGTATACGTTGGATACTACTGCTCCGGAGGTGTATTCCCTTCCGGTGGGGGACTATGAGGGTGTATCGTTGAGTTGGGCGGTTGGGGATGTTTTTGTCAGGAATGTCAATGTGAAGGCTGGGGAGGAGACGACGAGGCCGTTTGGGTATGTGCAGGGTTTGCAGTTGACTGGGAGTGGAGCGGGGGGGTATGTGAAGGTTAAGGAGGTGGATATTTCGATTTCTTCTAGGGCTTGTTAGGGGATTTAAGACCGCTTTTCTATTAGAGGGAAGGGGAAAGTGTGGGTGTAAGATGCTAGTGAGGGAGATGGGTGAAGGAGGGTGGATAGAAGATCGTGGGATGGTAGGATAAATACGAAGAAAAGAGGTTAATTTTTGACATTGTGCATCGCATTTAACAATCAATCTACCACGTCGTCAGAAAAGAAGTGGCTGAAGTACAAAGGACCTTGCCGTGCCCAAGATGACCCCCTTCCAGGACATGATCTATCATGATGCCCACAAGCTTCAAGTGCAAGTTCCAGGTGTGGTGGAAATGTGTAGGTGCACGGAAATCAGATGAAAGTTGCCAGCCAGACGTGGCTACAAGAATTGGTCACAAGGGAATGCATGTTTATGTCAAACGAATGTAATTTATTGAAGCAAGGTACCAGCCCTCGCATTATCCAGAAACAAAACGCTATGGTTAAATTCCACGAAAAAAAAAAAAAAAAGAAGTGTTACAGTCGACAGCTGCGTCCCGCTTAAGCACGAGGGCCAACACGATTACCACCAATCAGCTTGGAAAGAAACTTAGCACTGCGCTTAGCGGGGCCAAATGAGCAGGTCGTGCCCGGCGCAATGGCCTGAGGAACAGCCTTGCCGTTGACGCAGTGGCCAAAAGTGGCAGAGTCGATGCAGAAAAAGGCACCATCAGGGGAGCAAGTAACGCCATTACCGCCATCGATAGGAGCCTCAGGGATGGGAGCAGCTACGGGGATCCCAGTCTCCTGAGCGGGGACATCGGAAAACCTCTCCGTGACCGAGGCGATAATGCTCTCGATGGGAGCGGACGGGGCGACGGTAGCAGAAGGGGCAGCAGTGACAACTGGGGCAGAAGAAGAGACAACCGGGGCAGGATTCTCGCGAGCAGGGGGACCATTGTCAGACGCACCGTCAAAAGTGGGAATACCGCCAGCCTTGGGGCAAGACCCCTCGCTATCGGGAGCAGGCTGCTCTAGGACCTTGCCGAACTTTCCAGGATTGGGAATGTTAAGGACACCATTGTTGGTGGTGCACTCCCCGGGGATATTGGCAAGGAACAGAGGAGGGAGATCATCAAAGAACGCGGTATCCTCGCTGCCACCGGTGATGGAGAGAGGAGCGCAGTTCATGTAGATCTCGCGATTGCCAATCTTGTTGAACCAAGTCCAAGCAAAAGTGGCATTGCCGTTTGGCAAATCCTTGGGGAAGGGGATGTCGAACTGGCGAATGCACTCCTTGCCAGAGTCATTTCCGCACTGAGCGGAGTTGGCACGGCCATCCGCGTCGGGAGCGGTGGGAGGAAGATTACCCGCGGCCTCGCCGGGGCACCCGCCGATGAGGATGTAGATGGTCTTCCACTTGGACTTGTCCGCGGGAGGAGGGTTCTCGTAGGTGACGGCAAACTGGCAGGAGCCGCCACCGTGAATGGCGCCTCCGGTGAACTTGACGAGCTGGGAGCCGCCAGCGGTGACAGAGGTACGCTCGACGACCTCGGTGTTGCCTTGGCAGGGGAAGGGGAAGTTGGCGCCATTGAGAGGGTCGACCTGAACGAGGGGATTGGTGCCCTTGTAGTTGAAGGGAGTGGGTGTGTCCATGATCATGTGGCCATGGGCTGAGGAGGCGAGGAGAGCCGCCAGCGCAGCGGTAGAAGCTGAGGTGAACATGTTGTTCTGCTTTGTTGTTTTTTACTAGTGGAAAAGAGAAAAGAAATGTTGAAAGCTGATGTTTACCACCGGGGTAACTGGCGTGTCTACCGGCGGAAAAGCAAGAAGAAAAGAAATATAAGGATAGAAGAATGATTCTCGAAGTGGGCTCATGAGGGTCTCACCCGGTCGTCTTATACCAGGGGTCTCATGTGAGCGACAGAACACTAGATTGCAAAAAGAAAGGGCTTGTCTGCAACAATGAATGGGGCTAGACAAAGGAAGGCGCTCACCAATTACAGTCGTCTCACATGGCCCTTCACGTTAGCTCTCAGGGCTTCACAAAAAAACTTTGGAGTTCTCGACAAAGAGATTTCAGGGGTTGAGACATGCTCTGACGTCAAACACTAGTTCCTGAAGAAGTCAAAGAGAGAAGGCTCTTCCGTCTGACAATGCTATTCTCAGAACCGTGGTTCGCTTCAACTTTCTTTGTGCCTTGAAACACAAAAATCGCATACCAAGTGTCTTCAGTATGTATGGATTTTTAGTCGGGGTGTGCTAATGTTATCTTGTCGTTGAACCTATCTCTATTGTGTCACTTTCGAAGCAGCGTGATTGACAGAACTATTCCAAAGGGCATCACCTAAATTGCAAGTTTAATTTCTTATTTCCACTTTTGACCTGGATACTCGGTTTCTGGTTCCTCCATCATATCCTTATTTTCCTTCGCCCGTAACAGTCCAAACGCCAACATTCCCAATGCTAGCAGTTCATCTGTAGCTGTGTGATCTAATCGCAAGCAGCAATGAGGAGCCTTGCTCATCTTCTCTTGGACGAGTCGGTTTGGTTATTTTCCACAGCCGAAGATTATCTCAATTGGCAGGCGTCAAAGTCAGCCTTATCAGCCTTTTCGTCTACTTCCCAGATGCGAGCCGCCATGTAAGTCCTGGTATTGTTTCCAGCAGCAGAGACGACTACCCGGTCAGACAGACTTCGAATCTGCTCTCGCGATCAGCTCGGTTAGAGGTTGAGACTATCTGCCCACGAGAGTCGCCGAGCTTATGGAGTATCAGAGCTGTAGTCAGATACCTGATGATCCGGGGATGCCATTCGCAGTTCACCTCGGAGAGCTACCAGCTGCTTCGGTGGGCGGAGAACCCACCAATCACCAGAGTTCATCATGGAACCACTCGGGGCCATCGCATCTGTCGTCGCTATCGCTCAAGCAGGAACGAGAGCGTCGCAATGCCGAAAAACTGGGAGATCGCGCAAAACGTTGTCGTGAGGACTTGACTCTCTGTCTGAATCTGATCGGTGTCTCGGGGCAGTAAGTTGCTATTTAAACCTCAGTTCGGAAACTTCAGCTGCTAATCCCAGCAGGGTCAATCAACGGAAGCTCATCATGGAAATCCAAGCTACGTCGCAAAGCCAGCTACACATGATAGGTTCCTTCATGACACGGTTTGATATTGTCGAGGAACGATTCGAAGAGCGAGAGTCCAACGCTTCTGCTGCTCTCCCCAGCGCTTCAAACACGGCACTGACATGTGGTGAGAACTTGGAGCGCTTCGGCCGACGTGAGTCAGATGTCCGTCTCTCTTCAATGCGTGGACATTCATGTTCGAGGTACTGCAAATGTGGATGTCACAGGACCACGTTTGCACGCACACCTGGCTGGATGCGGGTCTTGATGGGCTCTCTGGCGGTGCAGCAAAGCGGTGCCATTTCGTTGAGAGCTAGGTCTTGCGACAATCCAGCATGCCGAAGCGAACGCGGCAAAGCACTCCGTGTGAGTTATTCGTTTCCAGCGTGGTATCTAGCTGGCGCTGTGTGCATATCTGCAACTTGGGGCTCCTTGACAAACATAGGAGTCTCTCTTCATCTTTCGGTACCGAGGATCTCCAATCCGGTTGGACTGCAGCATGCCTTCGATTGAAGGTGACCTCGAATACTTCAAGACAAAGATTTCGGAGCGTCAACTTATGCCGACAGATGTTACCGCATATGGCACTGGCCTTCTTACTGTGAGTCAAGCTTCCTCTGTTCCGCGTCGGTAAGGCGTTTTCACGGCGTAATTTGCTTGAAAATGTATCGAACCAAATTCTTAACACATGCAAAAACTGCCGGAACGCATCAAAAACTAGTAAGACGAGTACTTGATTTTATCTGCTTTGCATCCATGCGTATGACATTGAGCGAGCGGAAGGCCGAATTGATCGGCGTTCAGCGGGAAAAAGCACAGCCTTAGCCAGGTTGAAACGACACAAGTACATTGGTTGCAGTACTGACAGGCTCTCGTAGAAGATGCTATTGAATATCACCTGCGCTAAACATTCTGAAATTCTGGCACTTTTTTCTGAGGGCAGGTTTCTGTCCGTCCTTCGTTGACCCTCATGCTTCGGCGATTTCAATTCCTGACGTGGCGGTAGCTCTCCAAAAATCCAAGCGAGAACAATGCTGCTCATGTACCGCGACTTTCTCGAGAGAGTCCCGGGTGCCATTCGGATTTTGGAAAAAATCGCCACACATAACCAGGACGATTCGAGTGTGTCAACTCGCACTAGAGACGCAATTCTTGGCTTCGATGATACCCCGTTGAAAGAAGCCATAGCAGAGGACCCATCGCAAATCGACATAATGGATCGGTGAAGGGTTCTCACACCTCCATTTGGCAGTATCCTTGGGACAGTTTGATGAAACACAAAGATCTTGATCGAGAGTGGTGCACACGTTGATCTGCATTCCGCCTGCCTTGGTACTGCACTTCACTTGGCCATACGAATCCACAACACGCGCCTAGCGTCTCTCCTGATTGACAACGGCGCCAGTGTGAACGCAAGAGATCATAGAGGTCGCACTCCGTTGTTCGTAAGCTACTACGAAGAGGAGGTGCGTCTTCTCCTTGCGGCAGGTGCGAATCCAAATGCAACTTGCCATAATGGAGGCAATGCCATACACCACTGGGCCAACACGCATTACCCGGAAATTCGCAAACAAAGACTCTCGGCAATGTCAGCTGCACTAATCGATTTAGGCGCCGATTGTAATCTCCGAGACAACAAAGGGGAAACACCCATCCTCGTAGCAGCAAGATATGGGTACGTGGAAGCGATTCGGGATCTCTACTCCCTTGGGAGCAAAGCCGACCGCGGTTAACAACTATGGACAGACCATTCTGGGATTCACGGTCGTTCATCATGGTTATGAACAGATGGATGCACTTCGTACAATGGACCTTCGCGGCATCGACCCCGATGGCGGACACGGCCCTTCCAAAAGATCGGCTGTGAAACGATTTGATGCTAGGATGTTGTCCCCATGGTTTTATGGGCAACCAAAGGTGACACAAGCCGACGCATTCCGTTTTTTTCGCGCTCTTGTCAGAACTCAGGCAAGCCAATTGGGAGTCAAATCTCTTTTCGTACTCGAAAGAGATGCTGGAGGGAGATGGCCGGGCTCAAAAACTGCACAAATGGCTTGGGTGGCGGTGGCAGATGCTTCACGATGACGAAGATTTCGGCGATGAGCTCTGGAACCCCAAGCTCAACTGTTATCCTCATCAGAGCCCTGAGGATAGCGGGGACGATTGGCTAAGCGATGGTCTGGCTATTCTCTTTGGCGAAACAAATGAGGATGGGGGGTTGGGCGATGACGAAAGTGACGAGTTTCTACCCGACGAAGACGAAGACGCTGATGAGTGCTTCGATGCTTGCTCCGAGTTATCGAGGGAAGACTAACCTCATCCACCCTGGCCCACGCATTCGGAAAACGTATACGACACAAGATGATAGGTACTTGGTGATTGCAGAACCTGACAGCAACATGAGGGTTTCTTACCTAGGTTTATACCACTTCAATGACTACCTGGTATCATCATAAAGACGTATTACACCTTTCAATGGAATCTAAAAGGGATACATGACCACCTTCTCCTCGTATGTACCGCAAATTCGGTCCACAACACACAACAGGGCACGTTGCCGAAGTGATCAATGGATGGAGCCTTGAGGCTGTAAAAACCTTTTGATACCACGGACCATCCTCCCAAGCCCGCAAAAACAAACCGCATTCAAGCTACTCCCCAGAGGGCATAACATAAGGGTGTTGAAAGACTCTTTCCAACGCCCTCCAATCAACTCCTGGTCTTCCGTCCCAGCATAGATAGCTTCCATCCTCCATGAGCAGCTGAGCGTGTATCGGCAACTGCACAACCCAACCTTTCACTGTGAGCTCGTTTCCACCAACACCCACACATATTCGACCATTATGTCCCAAGAGGCATCTAGATCCTAGGGAACCGTGCCAGTGACGATATGCATCCTACCTGCTATAACAAGAGAGGCGCAACAACTGCGACACCTTTCTACCCTACCTACGCCCAGCTGGGGTACTGTACCTTTCTGCCAGGGCCAGAACGAGCAAGGAAAGTTTAGACGGAAGTACCTTATGCATCCAGCCCAAAAATAGCGGAGAGATGACCCCACACTGCAAAGCCGGAAGGGAGCAGCGTGCTCCCGTAAGTTCAAATATCTCCCTCCTAAAATGCAGTAACCGAATCGCCGTCGTGGGTCATGAATGCTTCGCCTCGTGTAGTTTCCTACTAAAAATATCCAAGAGAGCTCACCAAGATAGTCACCCACCTCTTTGGGGTCTGGAAATGTTGAGGGGACAGTAGATACCGTCCTTTTGCAAAGATCCGAGACCTTGTAACGGTAGCTCCAAGAGATTTTAACAAGAAGCCAGAAGAAACTCTGGCTGTCCGTTTAACCGGTAGCTCCGAAGGTCTCCTCTATTAAGGCAATGCGGTCGTATCCAGTGATTCGGGCACAGCATTCGCAATCGTATTGAAACGTATGTTCCGCTAAACGTCAGCAGGCGCTGGGCCAGCATCCGCTTTTACATCGTTTTGAATGCTCTGGAACCCCAAGTACCTAGGTCCCATAAATTCATAATCGATGCGGCCTTCCAATGCAATGGTTGGCGGGACATTGATGGCCTCAAAATCGTCACCAGGGACCTTTTCTAAAGTACGAAGCGCTTGGATTGTCTCCTGTGATACCAGGAAGTCCCTCAAGAAGCTCAGCACCCGCCCCGGCAAACAGAGTGCCAGTGAGAGTATGCGTATCGGTTGATAGGTATGTATCTGATAGAAAATATCACGCCCCAAAGGCCCAACAAGCAGTCCCTGATTCCATCCATAGCCCATCATCGGGTCCTCAACATATACACACTCCACTCCGCCAACACATTCCATCTACTTTCCTTTCATTGAACAACTGTTTTGGTCGGTCATCTTCCCATATTGGAGGAGGGTCCCAGTAGGTTGACCTCAGAGTCATCAAACCAAATCTTTCGTAGCACTTCTCCCGATCGTCGTCTGGGGCATTATGTTTAGAGCATGGCTTCAATACCATGGCGACCAGAAGCCTTCCTCCGTCTAGCGCGAAGAGCAGAACACCGCGGTACGTCGTCAATGATCCTGCCGCCTCGGCAGGATCAGATACTTGATATCTCCCGTGCGTACCTGTGTGTTCCATCGTGAGTGGGAAGAACGAGTCTAGCTTTTTTGGGCGGTACCGAGCAGCGGTCGAGCTCTGGGAGACGTCAAAGAGCCTTATGGAAAAGACCCATGTATCTAGGTGAAGACGATGATCCGGTCTTGTGTTAATAACGGAGGTGGTGGTGTTGAGGTTGAGCAAGTGCACTGCTTCTGCTATGTCCAAGAAGATCCCGGTCGCTGACCCTCCTAATGTCAAGTTCGTGCCAGTGACCTCAATGAAGACTTTTTTTGCAAGAACAGCCACGTCGTTCATGGACTCTTCTACGAAAAAAAGGCTGTACTCCGAATCCAAGGGAAACCGGACCATGCATTCACTGTGCTTAGCCTTCCAGCCGAGCCAACTCCAGCTCGGAAATAGCCCATCTTGCTTGAGCCAGGAAAAGGGCGACCAGTTCATGTCTAACCCATCCTCAGTCAGCAAGTGCCTAGAGGCTGTAGGTAACCTAATGTCCCAACAAAGTCCCACTAAAAAACCGATTATAGGCTGTTTGTGCCGGTATATCGGGACCCCTACGAGGTTCTTGAGTCCCGCGGAACCTTCTTGGAACTCGCGAAGAATGCCTAGAAAGGCATTCAGCGCATCAGACGAGTAAGTGAGTTCCCGTCCGAAGTATCGAGTGACGTGGGTTCCGAAATCCCAGTTGCTCAGGCCTACTGGTCCATGTGGGAAGAGCTGTGCGAGAGGTCCCTGTTCTGACGGCGGGCCTGTGGGCAGGCTCAGTGAGAGATTTTCCTGCCATCTGGAGTTCAAACACTGGAAAAACACTTGGGTGTCGGTAAAGACAAGCCTGCGCCTAGAGAGCACGGCTTCTTGGTAGGTCCATCCTCGCGTATTCCATTTTGATTCCGCGTACCCGGAATTACTGCCGTCAATCTGGCTCTTAAACGGGAGGGGGATGAGTGTTTGATCCCCGATGTGTAGAGGAGGCCGGAGAGGGCGAAGGCGTGCTCGCGTGGACACGCCGGGAAGGCCATAGTATGGGTCTGATCCAGCAGCTGCAATGATGGTCAAGTCGGAGTGTTTGTAGATGTGGTTCATGCTTTGGATCTGCGCATGAGCGTCCTCCTGGGTATCTTGAAGTATGCAGTATCGATCGATCCAGATGTACCGTAATCCAAGCTGCTTGCAAACTGTGATTGCATCCGAAACCACAAGGGGAACAGTCTTTGGGAGTGGCGATCCCGAAGAAAGGGCAGGGCTGGTTGTTTCAAGCCCCCAGACGTAGCTCAACGTTGCATAACCAAAGTCCAATACGTCTTCGGAGAACGGAACCAGTATATTCTCTTCGCAGTCGATTACGTGGAATCCTGGGATGTGCGGCATCTCAGTCTGACGACATGAGATGTGACCGAGACCACCCTTGCATTCCGTGATTACATTGCGAATGGCACCGTAGTCGGGTGTGTCGTTCAGCAGGCGAAATGGTGCCATCTGGGCCAAGACGAATGGCCTTTTGCGTTCCCAGGTGGATGACAACTTGAAAATCCTTGAGTGGCCAATTCTTGGGGCTTCGGTTCTGGTTCGCTTGACAAAATCGATCACCGGAAAGTCGAAGACTGGTGCGACACGAGGGGGTATTTCTCTCGCCGGCCGACAATATTCCATCTTTGCAACGTGGATTGCCGACCGCACCAAAATTTCGATTGCTGCGTTGGATGAAGATGTGCTTTCATCAGATTTTGCTGGATTGTAAGCGTCCCGATACCTGATTTCGTGGCCAAAGAAGTGACAAGTCGCACATTGCGTTTGCTCGTCGACATGGTCCCAGTCAAATGGCATCATGAGTCGTAATGCCGTCTTCTCCGTTAGGCGACCGATATTACTATTGGGCTTCAATCGTTCCACGATTAAAGCCAGATCAACCCTCGCGCAGGAACATTGCCCAGAACTATCGTTAGTCTTTCTAACGATCGATGACTCCATTGGGCCCATTTGATCGTACGCATGTCGAATGATTTCGAGCGGTGAATAGGACGGCGGCCTAAGGAGACAGCTCCGCAGGTATTGAAGTGATATTATGGACTGGTCACAGTTCTTCAGACCCCGCGGGCTTTCCATTCCATTGCGGAAGTCAAATGGTTTCTCGGCGCCAGGCAGAAGCTCACGGGCAGGGCTGAGCAACGAAGCCCCACCTTTCCCAAGGAAATGACCAATCGGCATGAGATAAGCCCCATTTCGGGACTTGCTCTAAGGTTTTCAACCAACACGAACGCGGGGTATAGAAAGTTTCCAACAAGTCGAAACCCATTCGTAATTCTTGGCAAGCAGATCGCCAAGGAATTTCAGAGTCCTTCGTCGGTGACCATACTTTGTAATCTCGATCCGCACCCTCCCAGGACGACCAAATTCCGCAAAAATACGGGGAAGATGAACTGTAAAAGTTGCGCAGATCACGTAGGAAATGACAAGATCAAGTGTTCCTAGCTTCCAATGTTAGGCCAATCCGTAACGCCCCATTGTACTTTCTCACCCCACAACACAACGAGTTACGGCCTCTGAAATCGTGCGGAGAATAGAATGACTAGCTCGCTGAAGGATATCAAACTACATAGCTATTTGAACTTCTTTGTCCACCTCTTTACGCTGCTACTTCATATATCTTGCATCTCATGCGCTGATGCTGAATTTATTGTTGTATCCATCCCTCCTCTACTGCCTCTCCTTTCGTACTCTTTAACCCGAATAAGTAGCATAGTTGCAAGCTCACCTCGCTCAACCCATTGGTTGACATGTAGTGGTCTCACGAAACAGTTCCAAAAGCTCCAGGTTGCCATAGCTTACGTGAGTCGAGCCGACGAGTAAACCAACCCTAGTTGGGCATGTGGTTACCGTGGAGGATACCGGTCCTGCGAATTATACTGGTTCTGCGAATTATACTGCTGCTGCGAAGGCTGCGGAGGATACTGCTGCTGCGGAGGATACAGGGGCTGCGGAGGTTGCAGAGGATACTGCTGCTGCGCAGGTTGCAGAGGATACTGGGGCTGCGAATTATACTGCTGCTGCCGAGGCTGCGCAGGGTACTGGTTCTGCTGATGATACTGATTTCCTGGAGGAGCCTGATTTTGTAGAGGGACCTGGTTTGATGGCCCTGAACTGCCAACATTTCTCGCATCCTTGAGAAATTGGAAACCGGTCGGGTGATGTCGAGAGTCCGTAGAATCTGACTGGCGGTGCCCTAGTATGGTGGAGGCATTCAATGAGTTGGGGACTGGTCCTTGTCCAATGCGGGGCACGGGTCTTGAACTTGAAGCTGAAGGGGGAACCGGTCCGGGGAAGGCGTCTTGTCCTGGACGGCTAGGACCCGCTGAGCGGTGCTGAACTGGTGCGCCTGCTGCCGCCGATGGTGCTCCTGTTGTTGCCGATGCGCCCTTGGACTTGATTATGCCAAGGCGAACGAAGGAAGACCCAACTGGTGCTTTTGTTGCCGCCGATGGTGCTCCTGTTGCTGTCGATGGTGCTTCTACTGTTATTGATAGTGCTTTGGTTGCTATCGATGGTGCTTTTGTTTCTGTCGATGGTGCTCCTGTTGCTGCTGATGGTGCTTCTGTTGCCGCCGATATGCCCTTGGTGATTACGTTACGGCGAATGAATGAAGACCCAATTGGTGCCGGTGGACGTAGAGCCAGTAGTTCGCTCATGGTCGAGGCAGCAGGTGAAGGGCCAATGGCCTTGGTGGTGGTGCTATCATCCGGATTAGGTGGTCCAGGACTAGTATCCGGATCAGGTAGTCTAGTACTAGCATGCGGATCAGGTGGTCCAGTGCTAGCATTCGGGTTAGTACTCGGATCAGTGGTTGGAGGGCTTCTATCCGGATCAGGGAGAGAACCACTGGCCTGGGTTGCAGTGTTTTCATTCAGTTCAGGATTCGGATCAGAGGTTGCAGTGCCATGTTGCGGATCAGGTGGTCCACCGCTACTGTTCGGATTAGGGATAGAAGTACTGGCGCGGTTTGCAGTCCTAATTGTTGGGCCATGAAGATCTAACCTCTTGTACTTTGGTTTTCCCTTATGCACCGCACTCCCACTCGGTGTACCCGGAGCCTTGGGTTTTTCCTTCGGCGTACTGCCCAACACAGGAAAGTCTCCCTCATTCCTTGGGTCAAAGCCAGGCCATGAAGGATCCTTGGCCTTATCAAATTTCTCTCCAGAGCCTCCTCTCAGATCGAACAGTTGACCACCCTATGGCTTGAAGCCACTGATGCTATCATCCACCTCGTCCGCCCAACGGCCAACCGGGGACGTAACAGGAAGGTCTGGAAGAGGGCCACTAGTGGCCTTGGTTGCAGTCCAAGTTGTCGAGACCTGGGGTGCCTTGGTAGAGCCGGGCAGCGCAGGGAACTCGCTTTCGTCTTGCAGCTTCTTGGCCGGTGGTGGAGGTGCCGGCTGTTGCTGCTGTTGATGTGACGGCGGGTTCTGATTGCTTCCACGGTTGCGGTACCCACCGCGTTCATACTCATCACCCGTGTCAAATAGCTGACGACTTCCTCCCCTGCCACCTCTCCGACCTCCCCGTCCGCCTCTATCGCCACGCCCCCGAGGACCAGCATCCCCGAAACTACTATCGCCTTCAGACCCATCGCCGGGGGAAGAGGCAAAGCGACTTCCGCTTAATCCCGATCCTTTTGTACCTCTGATGCCCCCGTGGGCACCCTTGAAACCCCTCTGTTCTTCTTCCCGCAGCCTCTCTTCCTTCCCCTCGTCCCAACCGCCCTCCTTCATCCCCATGGCCTTGAGCTTCCGGTCCCTGTTCTTGGCGCGCTCATCCTCGAGCCTTTTCCTCTCTTCTTCTGCAACCTTGCGTTTGGCTGCGTCCTCGGCTCTTCTCTTTCGTGCGGCTTCCATACCCTTCGCATACGCTACGGCGTGTTCACTTTCGTCGCGTTGGGCTTGCTCGAACTGGCGCGTCTTTTCAGCGTTGACGATGCGCATCTTCTCCATGCGAGCCGCGAGCTCAGCCTCTGTTAGCTTTGTGCGTGGGTTGGCACCGCTGCCGAGGCGGGCTTCAGAGACAGCGCTGGCGGTATTCTTGGTCGCTGCCGCCGGGCCTTTTGGGGCACTAGGTGGGGGTCCTGACGAAGTTGGGGCGGCGGCAACGGTGGCATTCTGAGCCTCGGTCGCAGGCGTGGTTGACGAGGAAGAAGTCTCGGAGGGTTTCGGTTGCGTCGGTGCGCGTTGGGGCTTGTCTGGGCGTTGGTTGTGTCGAGACTGAGCCAGAGACTTGGGCGGTGGTGCGTGGGGAGCAACGGCTGCGGGGCTGGGGATTGCCGCAGCGGGTTGTTGAGGAGGAACAACAGCCACGGGCGCCGGAACGACAGCTGGCTCTAGTGTGTGCTGTGTCTCTGGAAATACTGCGTCAGGGACAATGGTGGTCTCTTCATAGGCGACGGGTTCGATATCGTCAGCGAAGAGGTCGTCGTCGGTGCGGCCGCCGAATTGATCGAGATCCATGACTGCGGAGGGGGTGTCTTTGTTTCCGGTTTCAAGTGTTTAGGAGGTGTAAGAGACTGAGAGTGATACCGAATAATCTTGCGGTTTATACCAAGTCTGGGGTGAGGCAGGTATATAGATATGGGTTAAGAACCAAGAAACGAGTGAATGATGATTGCAAGGGAGCAGAAAGGAATGCAATCGGTTGAGTTCTTGAAGTGAAGTGGGGGAAAGGGAATCGAGGGAGCACTCGAAGTTCAAACCTAAAGACCCTTGGGCCTTGGCGGATGAGCGGGGGTCCCCAGGACATGAAGAGCTGATGGAGACGGGCCGTAATGTGTAGCTGACAGCTGTGCACGCCCTGTCAGGCTGTGTGAATAATGGGGGACTAAGGGTGTGATCTGTTCGGTAGACGCGTTTAAATAAACATTTTATACCTGCAAATTCTGTTAGAATCTAGTGATTAATGAATATCACGGATAATTCTTGAACTTGAATGCGTGTATCTCTTTTTTTATATACCTACGGTGTTGATTTGAATGCGTAAAGGCTGAGTTGGCAGGCATTTAGCAGAAAAGATTATGCCCTCCTAAAACGAATCGTCTCTAGATATCATTTATTATACATACATCTTGCATGTTCGCTCGGCTTACGATTAGATAATCTTTGGTTCCTGAATTTCATCCCTAGACCCTATCCCTGAATACGACCGCAGCGCTCATTCAATTGATGGGCTTTTGAAAGGCTCATATGAGGTTACTGCTCCAGCGTCAATTTCATCTCATCAAGCCCAAACCTTTTCGTTCTTTCTAGCAAAAGCTCTAGTTTCCTGGTAAATGGTCGGGCGCCAAGGCCATCCACCTCTGGGAAGTATTTGTATGGGGAGGTGGAAGAAGGGGGGTTGAAGACTTCTGCCATCACCCGCCAAGTATATCGTGATCTACCTACTATTTACCGCGGAAACACAGGCCGTGTCGCAACACAGGCTGCCATCATGAGCTGGAGATCACGACTTTGACGTGCACACCGTACACTGTCCCTACAGTAGATTTGTTGTGGTTGCGCTGTGCCAATATATAGCTACCATACCTATGTCCACCACTGATACACCACAGAGAAGAATTACAGCGACATGGTCATCTGAACGGCAATGTCTGTGCCCCCTCTTCCTATTGATTTTGAGTTTTTCCCTGACCAAGAATGAATATCCCCTCCAAAAACGCCTGGCCTGATGCATTACCGAAAAGACGAAGAAAACAGGACAAGAGAAAGAAACTCCCAAAAACAACAAAACCGCAAAGCAGGGAAAACTGCTGACCCCTGCCCTGGATCACCAACCCCGTCTGGGACCACGAGGCCTGAACCCTCCGCTTCTCCCTCCACGACCTTTATTCCAGCCGTCGCCGTACCCGCCCTGGGGGCCAGTGGGAACACCGCTCATATCGTCGTCCCCACCTCCTGGAGGTCCATTTGACCCTGTGCCCTTGTAGCTGCTGCCAGCACCACCCCCAGCGCCTCCTCCTCCTCCACCACCGCCGCGACCAGGCCTCATCTCCTTGGGAAAACTCTCGTATGCTTTCCTCATCTGCGCAAACCCCAGATGCATTTTTCCAAAGAAATGGTCCGCCAACCGTCTATCGTTATCCAGCCTCGAAAGATAAGCGCCGCAGACATCGCACACTTGTAACTTCTGATGTCCGCTGGGCCCACTGGTTTCGCTCAGCGCTTTGAGCTCTTTTTCCTTTTCGGCCTTTTGCGCTTGCGCGTGACGCACGCGGTAGTACTCGTCGTATGCCCTGCACACTTCCCCTGCCTCTGCCAGAATCTCCACCTCCAGCAAACCGTTCGCTATCGTTGATCCAAGATCAGAAATGGTCTTCAACAAAGCGTTAGTCTGCCGGACTTCGTCCGGGGTCTTTTCGAGGCGCCGCTGGAGGGTGTCGATGTTACGATTGCAGGCGTCGATGCGGTTTTGTAAGTCGCGGAGGTAGTCGTGGGTAAACCCGTATTTGTTTTTCTCGGCTTCGGAAAGGGCTTCGTATTCTGCTTTGAGGGCCTCAGAGTGCACGCGGGGGCAGGCGCCGAGGTCGGCTTTGGTGTTGGTGAAGAGGTCGTGGGGGCATGTGCCGACCAGGTAGGAGCGGCAGACTTTGGGGTCGGTGAGGGGGAGCTGGGCTGTGCGGGAGGACATGCCGCCTCCCATTAGTTGTTCTGCGGGAGATATGTTAGCATCGTGGGGAGGAAGAGAGGGAGGTCGATGGAAGGGAAGAGGATGGCGATGAAGGATGGAGATCGAGGGTGGGAAGCGTACCGAGGAGTTTTCTTTGTTCGGCCGCCATGATTGCGGTTTTGTATTATCGATTGAGGTGTGTGCTTGGTTGGAATACTGTTGCGATGTTGAAGAACGACTGCGGGGATGAATGGTGGTGATGGTGTTGAGAAAGTTCAAGATGCGATGCGAATGGAAAGTTCGCCAGCCGCGCGCTGCAAGGCTGGATGCAATTGAATTCAACTGCGCAAAGCTGAAAGCTCTGGAGCGCGCCGGGGAAAGTGGGCCCCTCAATCTGTGGGGCCGCACACATACCCCTGTCCCGTCAGCAGCAAGCCCGTTGCGAGTGATGACAGGGGCTTGCTTCCGCGACCTGGGACCCGCCAAGGAGGTGCCCGGTCCCCTGGAAAAGTGTCCCAGAAACGACAACGACAACATCTTTTGACTCCTTGACAGGTTTGCGCCCAATGGACAGACCGAGGTGACGACCGTGAGAGAGAAAGATGCGTCAATTCCTTCCCTTCTTTTCGCTCTCTTTGCTTTCTTTTTTGTCTACAACATGCGGCGCGACGAGTACAACTTCGGATACAGCAGCAGCAGATTACCATGAACAGCTTGTGTTGAGGCCGCTGCCTCAGTCGGCACTGCTGGCGAGCTTCAACTTTCGGTCGAATATTACCGTGTCCGAATTTGAGGCGCACAACTTTCGATTCTTTCCACGATCGCTTGGACAGATTCTTCAGCATGCGGGGACGCGCGAGTTGCACTTGAGGTTCGGGCTGGGGAGGTGGGATTCGGAAAGCTGGGGGGCGAGACCATGGGATGGTGCGCGGGAGGGCGGGACGGGTGTTGAGCTCTGGGCTTGGTTGGAAGCTCAGAGTGACGAAGAGTAGGGATCCTCTGGATGACTTATTTAAGGAAGCTCTGGCTAACGGTGGTGGTGTACGTAGAGCCGATCACAAATGGTTGACCCTGACGAACGCCCTCTCTGGCCTCTTCTGCGCCTCACTCAACTTCATCGACGGCACCCGAACGACCCGCCCTGTAATGTCCTTCCAACCAGAGGGTGATCACCCGAACACGACCGCTACCGATACACATCTTTTATACGGAGTGCTGCCTCATGAGGTGGTATGCACGGAGAATCTGACCCCTTTTCTCAAGTTGCTGCCATGCAAGGGGAAGGCGGGTATTGCCACTCTGCTCGATGGCCACAAGCTGTTCGATGCCTCTTGGCAGAGCATGGCGATTGATGTCCGACCGATTTGCCCCGCCGGAGGGGAGTGTGTTTTGCAGATTGAATTGACCATTGATATGGTGCTTGACATTGACCGGTCCAAAAGACCAAGGGGTAAGGCGCATTTCTTTTGCAATGTCGTATGGTTCACAGCTCATGGTATCCAGACAACCCAATCCCAAGACCGCCACCCGGCCACGAGCTTCCTTGTAATACCTCGAAGCCCTACCACTCGCACGATACCTGCTTCCCGGCCGATCACGAGGCGAACCAAGATTGGACTCTTTCCCAGATCTTCGGCAGGTCCATGAAGGGAACATGCCCCCTGACCGATTCCAAGGTCCCACCCGTCTGCCTGCAGGTGCCCAACTCCCGAGCGGTCTACCACTCCGACGGCGTGCTCGAGAAGAAGAACCTGGACCGCATCTCTCGCTGCTTCGAGATCAAGCCCGATGCCGATTTCGAGATTGTCCTTCCCAATCCTCGCGACGATCAAGAGAACAACCAGGGTGCCATCACGCACATTGTGAAGCCGGAAACGCCCCTGCTCTACGCTGAACGCTCCTTTACCGGCCACGGCCAAGAACGGGGCGGCATGCAGACTATCCTCCGCAATCCCAGCCCCGACACAGCCGTCGAGTTTATCTATATGGAGTCCCTACCCTGGTTCATGCGTATCTACTTGCACACCATGTCGGCGCGCATTGACGGCCAGTCTGGGAAAGACGAGTCTCTGGTGAAGGAAGTGTACTACCGCCCTGCCGTCGACCGAGCGCGCGCCACTCAGTTGGAGGTGCGCATGCGCGTTCCACCCGCTTCCACCGTATTTTTGACCTACGATTTTGAGAAGTCCATTTTGCGGTACACCGAGTATCCACCCGACGCCAACAGAGGATTTGATGTGGCTGCTGCCGTTATCACTATCCTGAACTCGGCCAACGAGGCTGTGTATAACCTCCGAACAACGACGCTTTTGTGCAGTCTGCCCACGCCAGATTTCAGCATGCCTTACAATGTTATCATCTTCACATCAACAGCCATAGCATTGGCGTTTGGTGGCATGTTCAACATTTTGGTCAGAAGATTTGTGGCCGCAGACGAGGGACCAGAGGTTGGATTGGCTGCGGTCAAGGCAAAGTTGAAGGGCCGTCTTGCTGTCTTGGCCAAGAGGTTTGGGGGTGCAGGGGCCAAGAAGGGTGTGGTCGAAGAGGTGAAGCCGGTACCGGTGGCGGATGTGAAGGAGTAAATGAAGCGTATTTTCTTTGGATCGAGTATTTTAGGTGTTGTAAAAAAGAATTGGAGTATTTTCCAGAAGACAGCTCATGGCTATGATCTCGCTGGCGTGCATGCATACAAAGAGATAATGCATGCAGTAGGTAGATTCTCCGCAGGCGAGGGGGTCACTTTTGTCCAGACCGCAGCCCCGGAGTAGTCTAGGGGTTTGTGGTGGGGATGGGGGTTGTTGTAAAACCGTCTTGTAACTCAACTTCTTTTCAAACTTACGAATTGAGGGGCCTTATGATAAGAAATCTCGTGTTCGTAATTGTTCACTGCCAGTTGGGTTGGGAGCAGACTCGGACCAGGGCAGGAACTGGAAGGCATGTTGGAACTTGGAGGTACCTAAAGACCATCACGTGGTTTAAGCGCCCATAGGCTGCCAGTGCCTTGAGCACTCAACTTCAAAAAATTTCAGGGCCCTTCGCTTTTTCAACTTTCTCTGGTCTTGAGCATCTTGTTAGTTTGAGAGGTAAGGTAGGGTCCGGCTGAAGTTTACTCCACACAATGACCACCTATTGCTATGACCCCGTCATAACGGCAAATCGAGAAATCAGAGTCTTGGCTCTTCACCCAGGAAATTCCGACGACGAGGTTACCATCTCTCTACAGCACCGACGGTTGAGGTTGTGGGACAAAAATGAGTCGACTTTGGAGTCTCAGGGGTCCCAGATTCAGGACGATGGGGAACATGATGGAAACAAGTGAGGGAGGATAGTGGCATCTCCTCCGAGTCCCAGTAAGACAGCCTAACACATTCTTGCGGAAGCGTGGCGCAGGTCATCACGACGACGGCAACGAAAGATACCCCGACCCTGAGGGTCGCGAGCCAGAAAATGGATGGGACAAATATACCAGACGTCGACCATGATGACACAGCCGAGTACGAGCATGATACAACTGGCATTGATTGGGATTCCTATCAAGCCTTGTCCTACGCTTGGGGCTCTGAACAGGATCCGCAGCCTATTTTCGTCAAGCACGCACCCACCAAGAACAACAAGATTATGGTAACAAGAGACCTCTTGGTGGCCCTCCTGCATTTGCGACATTCCAGCGACACTCTGGTGCTTTGGATAGACGCTATCTGCATCGACCAACATAATTTGAAGGAACGAAGCGAGCAGGTGGCTCTCATGGGCGACATCTATCGGCTTTCGTCGCACACGATCATTTGGCTCGGCCCAGGGGAGAATGACAGCGCATTGGGATTTGAGCTCATGAACCACATAAGTGAGATGATTTCAGTCAACCTGAGGTATCACACGATGGAACCGTCCGCCGAGGCCCTTGCATTATCAGCTGCGGATCCTAGTGTCTTACTCTATGCGGATGCCACTCGACAGCTGGATCTTGAAGCGTCACAAATGGAGGCCATATATGAGGGCGTTCTTGCCAGGTGTTGGTTCCAAAGACTCTGGGTTCGCCAGGAAGCTTATCTTTCTTGCAGCAAGACGTTTGTCTGTGGGAAATCAGCCATCACATGGGACAACTTTGTGGCTGCCTTCTTCAGTGTCTGGGCTAAGCCGAAAGGGGCGGTCAGAAACGCCCGGTACTACATCACCATTAATGGTCTGATCCACCAATTTCTCTCCCACACTGTTTTCAAGATCCACCTTTGTGAGTTGAGATGGGTCCTCAAGAACCTTCGATGAAAAGATCCAAGGGATGCAATTTATGCTGTCCTGAATATCGTGCCCGTCTTTAGGGACGTGCTGTCAATCAGGCCAGATTACACCAAGACCCCGAGCGAAGTCTACGAGGACGCTGCGGCGAGGCAAATGGTCTTGCAAAATAGGATACAGATCCTGGATTCATGCGAGATTGCTTCGATATCTCTTCCTGGTCTCCCTACTTGGGTGCCTGACTGGTCAACCCCGATCAAACCGACCATTAACATTGAGCCAAGCTGGAGCGCATCGGCATGGATTTCTCCTGCTGGAGTGGAATACCCTGGTGGTGGGATCCTGCGTGTACGAGGTATTCGGGTCTCCGGTAACGTCCGCCCACTGAAGCGGTTCCCAACTCAGTTCGGAGAGACCTACAACCGATATCTTGAAGATGCCTTCCTTGCTGTCAAGGACATTCTTGCGTGCTTCCCACGGGAGTCTCTCGAAGAAAGCTATGAGCATCTGGCTCAAAAAACAAGGTTCGAGGCGCTATGCCTACTCCTTCAAGGTGGACGCGTGGCTGAAATTACGTTCCCTATTAGCCACAAGTCACTGGTTACATTGGAAGGCGCAACGAGCTCCCTCAGAGCGATTTTGACTTCTGAGACTTGGGAGGCTCTTCGGTCAGAACGCCACAGTGCTTCTCTCGATGACATTACACAATTCCTGTCAAAGTTCGCACGGTTCTTCTTCGGCCGCTCGCTATTTGTCACTGAACCAAGTGGCTACATAGGTGCAGGCCCGGCTTGCGTTACGGAAGGCGACAGAGTGTCAGTTTTGCTTGGCCTCACAATGCCCCTACTACTGAGGAAAGCCACTGGTTCTGAGTCTGGTAAGGGACAACAGTGGCAGGTGGTGGGACCTTGTATCATACCCGGCCTCATGAACGGGGAGGCAATTCTTGGGCAGCCTCTGCCAGACCACCTACAACCAACGGAGATTCCGGGATTTTTGGACAGAGACGACTGACTGATAGATGGATGGGCTCATGCCATGTATGACAAGGCGACGGAAACCTTTGGAATGAACCCTGGCTGGATCCTGACACACGTTGGATTCGCTAAAGAGAGCATCAGTTACCGAAGAAGCCCACATTTGTTCGAGGTGGCCCCCGAGGAGTTTGTAAGGAGGGGCATCAACTTGCAGACGTTTGAGCTGGTATAGAAGAGATCGTCACCCGCTGCAGTGAGGAAGCATCATTTGGAAACTCTGGGGCTTACTTTCTAGCTCCTACTGGACAATACACTTTTGGTGCGACTAGCAGTGGTGGCTGCGGGAGACACGACAAGGCCAGAGCAGGCCAGGAACACCCATTCCTGCAAGCCCAGCCGCAGATTCAGGTTTAGTTCTGCTCTCCGCTGTAGTTAGCCGAAGTCGGTATTTGGCACTGTTGGTCTACCTAGTGTGGTAAGGCCCTGGGCTGAGGTCGAACCAACCCTAAACCCCAGTTCAAGTTGCTCACCGCTTTGGAACAGCTTGCTGCCCAAGAGGCAAAACTAAAAAGAATCAAATACGGTGGCCCTTCGCGCCGAGACACTCAACACATCAAAAATGGCACCCACTGCCAGTGGCGACCTGTCGACCTCGGAAGAGGCTCGACAGCACGGTGACGAACTGTATAGAAAAGGGGACCTATCCGGAGGTGAGCGAGCATCTTCTTTTGTTGGGGTATTTGGTTTCGCATCTCGTGCATCCTGACATGCTTGCCCAGCCGAGACTTCGTATAAGCTCGCCGCCAAATTAGCACCCAATGACCCCTCACCGCTTTCCAATCTGTCCAGTGTCAAGTTTGAACAGGGACAGTACTCAGCTGCCGCTGCATACATCCACGAAGCCCTTGAACTGAGCGAGGCCTTTCCCCTGGATGAGGCCGCAAAACGAAAGCGTGAGCTGCTATATCTGAGGCTTGCGAAGTGCCATGCACACGAGGGCAAGTTTGCAGAGGCCGAAGAGGCGGCGCAACAGCTATCGGATCAGCAGTCCAGCGCCTCCCTCAAGTCTGGCCTGGGAGCCGTGAATGCGTGGAGGACCAGTGAGGTATCCAAAGACAAAACAGCGCACTGGCGCAAGGTTCTGGACCGTCTGCCTCGGTATAAGGCCCATCTGTACGTTGTCCCTGAGAGTTCTTGCCAAGTCTGTCACTGCCAGCATCACTAACAGGCAGCAGGGAAAATGCTGCCGAGTACTACGCCATCGGCCACGATACCGCCGAGTCTCTTGCCGACAAAGAGTTGCTTGGTTCAAGCTCTCCACAGGACTCGCTGTCCTTGATGTTCTACGGCAGTGGAGATGCGCGCCATGTGTTCTCTACCTTTCTCAGGCTCGCGTTCAACGAGCGTAAGGCGAAGAAAAAGCAGTTCAAAGGCATACATCTAACCGTTCTCGACCTTAAACCGGCGGCCATCGGCCGTACACTCCTTCTCCTCGAGATGTGCTGTACTTACCAGATGCTCCGGACACAGAAGGTCCCTGGATATGAGGATTTACCAACTATCATGGCCTACATCTATGCTACCCCGATTATCTCGGCCGCGGTGAACGAGAAGATCCGACAGCACATTGAGGGTCTTATCCTGTGCCTGGAGTCCGAAGACGAGTCGCCTTTCGATTGACTCTTTGTCGATTCAGCCACACGCAAACAGGTGGTGTACGTGTTGAGGCAGTGGCAGATACCTATGGCCGATCAGGTGCCGTACTTACGTACTAAGATTGTTCGGAGGGTAGTGTGGAAGAGACTGCTGGCGCCGGATCCGTTGCCAAAGGAGCCACCTCCTGGAAGAAATGAAGAAGGACAGGAAGGTCTTTGACGAGCTGACGGTCCTCCTGCCGCGCAAAGACTTCGCTGAGCGCCGCGACCCCCGGGATTGTGCCACTCATGGAGGCTTACGAAGAAGCCGCCCCGGATGCAGCAAAGAAACTCGGAGTTTACATCGACGAGAACCGGGTGACAAATCCGACTCTTGTCGACCTCGACTTCACGCGGGCCACTGAAGGCCAACGGGAGAACGATGTCCCGAATTTCGAAGAAGATCCGCTTTACCTGGCCACCTCCCTGATACCAAGCACGAACGAAAGTGCGCTACAGACTATAGCGACGTTCTTTGATGTTGTCGCCTTGTCTCTCATTTTGTTGTCAAAACGTATGAAGGTGGAGGCCTTGGTGGGTGAGATGTCGGAGGTTATGGAACGCATCCGCTGGAGCTGTCTTGACTCCCGAGCCCACCCGTGCGGCGGTATCGATCCGTCCAACTTTCCCCAAGACATATGACCGCATACATATGACCAACATCCCGTATGTTCGCCTCTACCAAGTTGTCCGTTTCGTACTTTCATACACTAACGAAGCCCTTCCAGGGATTACATTGGCGGACCCCTCAGCGCTGCACTCTACGGTGGCCCTCTGCTCCGCGAAAACTAAGTGTCCAACCTTCGGTTTACTGTACTGCTGAATCCGCCCATGTTCGAAGACCACGCTGACTTCCAGTCCAAGTATTTCCTAATGCACCAGGACAAGCAACTGACGGACCATTTCGCTCTGAAGCGTCGCCCGCGGGACGACGGTGCACCCGATGACGGAAGCGATCCCTTCTCTATGATGATGGGGATGATGGGGATGATGGGGATGCCCGGGGGAGCCACCGGCTTTGTGACCGAAGGCTACATTGTGTGGGACCAGGTGCCGGCTAGGAAACTGCTACCAAAACAGGGTCTTCTCCCACGTCCAGCGCTCGAGAAGTGGTATACGCGCACTTCCTAAAGCTCTGCCTGCCATAACCCACGGGAACGACACAGAGGCGCACACCTTTACTCACCCCTGAATTTGGCGGCTTTTATGCGGCTGGTGGCACATCTCTCTTCTATCGGTTACCCCTCCCACTGGCTGTCAGCTGTTTTGGAGGCCCTTTGCAGTGGCGAAATTACCACCACAGCTCGCGCTCCGCGCCAGGTTACCGCCGACAAATTCGATGTCGATGACCCGCACCCAGCGACCAAGATGACAGTCGCCCCGTGGCGAGCCGATTTCACTACTACGCTGGGAGTCTGGTCCCGGCTGCTGCCGTTTGGCTTCGTGGTTCCACCCGCCTCCATCCCCGGGCCTGATGAGGTGGGGGAATACAGCGTCACTTTCCCACCCTTGCGGGCCGACGCTGATGACTACCTGCGGAGTCCGCACTTTGTCCTGGTGTTCTGGGACTCGAGAAAAGGAGGAGCATCAAAAGCGGGACGGAAGGGAATCTTGAGAAAGATCCTGCTGAACGATGAGACGGGCTTTCAAATGAAAGAAGCGGCGGAGAAGCGGAAGACTGGCATCCATGTGTTTTCTTCGTTGCACTACGATAGTGACACTGAGACGGCAAGGTGGTGGTGCCACATGGACGCGATGAAGTCCTTGATCGATGATGTGTATAGCGAGTGCGAGGTGTTTATCTGGAGGGCGGATTCCTGGGAGCAGGTTACTGAGGGGGTTGCTGCAAACACTGGTGTCAGTTTCTTGGGTCCGTGGACCAGAGGAGACGCCTAGAAAGGAAGACTTTTGTGACAGAGATATTGAATGGAGGATTAGATGCAGTACATATCACTTTTACAGACGAGAAAAGCCAGTGGAAATTCGCCTAACGCCACTTGTCACGCACAAGACGACCAAGGCAGAAATTGGCATAGCAATGATATGGGAGGAAATGACGGGATGGAGCATAGTGTTGGACATTCAGCGTTGTGAAGGCGATAACGAGGCAGGCGGGCGACACAAGAAAAGATTGCCAAACGATGCTCGAGTTTGCCACTGTAAAGGCAGTGGAGGATCTATTGTAAATCGCTTCATCACATACGTAGGCCCTTGACCGGCAACGTCCTAACATGGCTATGAACCATATGGTAAGCCACCCGGTATTGCCTACCGGGGGGCAAGCCCCCGAACGTAAAATGAATCACACACACACACACACCTTACTTGGATTGGTGACAATGCAACACGACACTTTAGAATGAGAAAGTGGCTGGTTCTTTTAGGCCGTGGTCTTCAAAGACTGAATGCCCCCTATGTCGGTCTTCCACACTTCAAAGATTGAGCATGTTGCATATGAAAAAGAATTTTGACAAGTCAAAAGAATCATGGGCTTGGGGCTACTCCTGATATCAGCTGTCATAAAATTGCATCTTTATTTATGTTCCCTTGGTTTCCATGCTAGGTATGGGTACTAAGCCTTGAGCTATGTGATACTCCTACAAAATATATATCCTCCGTCCGATCCGTAGATACTATGTAAAGACGCCCAAACTGCCCTGCCATGCTATGCAAAGAAGAAAAGAGCAAACGCGGCGATTGTTACCGTCAAGATCATTATACACACAAGCTTCGCTTTCAAAACGAAGCTAACCCATCAAGTAATTACTCCTCATACCCCCATATTCCCAACGTAAATAACTACTCTCTCTCTCGGACTCCTACTCGAGGTCCAGAGAGGTAATCTGCAACACAACATCGATGTAACACCGATTCAGCACCGAGGCGGCCTGGCCGGGTTTGACCTTGAACATGCCGTGGGCGCCAATGGTGAACTCGGGCTCTTCGCCAATGTTTACTCGCAACTTGCCCCTGGCGAGGGAGCAGATGCGGAGTTTATTTTCCTCGGGGCGGAAATGGTACGTGGAGCCCGAGTTGATGGTCGTGGTGAGGTACGAGACGTCCTCGTGGACTTGGACGTTTTGGTTGGAGGACATGTATGCGCCGGAGAATGCGATAGCTACATAGTGAGGGTTGGGTTAGTTAGGGGTTCGATATAATAATCAAAGACATCAAGAAAAGAATAGAGGAAAGAATAGAGAAGCTTACTTTCAGGGCCATCACCGGTGGTGACAGCAATGCGGCCGTCGTCGATCTCCCAGTCTTCCATCTGGAGCACCTCTTGCGGGACCACGATGCCACTGGTATAAGCAACCTGCTTTGGCTGTCCTGCAGAACGAGAACCGCCAGAATTCTTGGTGGACACCGTTCTGCTACGCTTGGGCTCCGGTTCCTCCTCAGCGGGAAGCACGCCATCCCCGTCTTCATCCACTGCGCGGGACCTCTTGGATGTGGTAGAAATTTCCTGGTAGACGCCATTGGTTGCAGACCGTCGAGGTCTCAAAGAGACGGTTTGTGATGACTGATCATTGTCCACATCTTGGTCTTCCTCCTCCACCTCGAAGCCTGAGGCAGCCGCGGCAGCCGCTGAGACGGGAACCCAAACGACGTACTTGCTCGACGTAGTGGGATAAGTCGGCAGTTTGGGCTCCACGATGGGCTCCTCTTTATCGGAATCCATGACACCACGGGATACGACAGCAGCAGGAACCGTGTTGGCCCTAACCGTGCCATTGGCTGCTTTCATAACAGTGGAAAACGTGCCATCAAGATTGTCGTTAAGTTGATCTCCGCGGTGGGTTCTCTAGCACAAAGGTTAGTGAAACAGAACCGTGAAAAGGCAAAAAGTGCCAGTGAAGCATCACTTACTCTGAAATGATACCCGATGGTGTCACGCGATTTGAAAAGGCGACGACAGGACCGCACAGGACAGATCCAAGGTCGGTCTTTGACGAGGGTAGAACATTTGTAGCCCTTGGGTAGCAAGGCGCCGCACATATCAGCGAGCTGGCCAGTTTCGTCTGCAACGTTCATGTTAGGTTTTGGTCTATAGAAAAGGCAAGCTGGCATGGGAGGGCTCACCTGGAAACATCTTGTAGGTACGGGTATTGTCCACCTGGGTCAAATTCAGCTCGGTCGCGACCGTCTCAGTTGACGCGGCGGGGGTAGGATTAGAGGTAGAGGTAGAGGTGGAGCTTCTGAGCTGCTTGGAAGCCCCTGGTCCACCTCTACGATAGTTCGTAGTAGGAGCACGTTGCGCAAGTGCTGGTTGCTGTTCAGAGTCGCTACCACTGTCCAGCTGCTCTGTAAGCATCTTGCGTGCACCACCACCAACGCCAAGGCCACTGCTGGTCCGCTTGGTGGCCTCAGCCCGCTCACGAGCGTGTTGCCAATCTGATTCGGCCATAGGACTCTCCTTGAGGCTCCTGTGTCCTTTGGAAATAATGATGGGTGGCTTAGAGTACCCTCCGCCGTGGAAGCCATCACCGTGGACGGCGTCGACATAGTGACCGAGATCGGTGAAAGTACCATCCAGATTGTCATGGAGACTGGTCGCGCGATGCGACATCTTGGGATAAAAGTTAGGATGATTGAACCCTTTGGCAGCAAAGATAGAAGACCTACATTAGAGTGCTTTGCGAGACCAAATATCGTGGTGAATAGCTTCCTGCAGGACCTCACCGGACAGATCCATGGGAACTCTTCGTCGTTGTTCTTCTGATAACCAGGTGGTATCAAGGCACCGTACGTGGCAATTGGACGGCCGTCGTCGGGGTCTAGGTAAATGTTGTCTTGTAAGCGAGATGTGAACCGTTTCTAGATACGTAATTATCACTCACCAACAAAGGTTCTATAGGGCTTGTCATCAAGCGCAGATGAAAATATCTTTTGCACGTCGAGAGGGACCGTGTTTTCGTCCAAGGCGCCCTGTCCCTTTTTTGCCGACTTTACAGCGCCACCAAATGTCGGCGACATGCCGGCGACTGGTGTTGATTCGTTTGTTGTAAAAAACTCGGAATCACCGGCTGTTGCTGTTTTCTTCGGCTTGGTGGGAGAAGTGTGAGTGGTGTTGATGACCCGTGTTGTTGTGGTACCTGAATTCCTGGCTCGTGAATCAAGTTCGGGGGTATCATGCGAGGCTGAGTTCCTACCGGGAGAAATGCTTGTAGCGGTAGCAGTAGTGGTACTTGCGGGTAGTTCGGTACTAGGAGGGGCGCGCGGGGTGGAAGGTTTCACACGTGCTGCCGACTGCGCTGGGGAAGCAAATAAGCCGGGAGATGGGCCGCTGACACCCGTCCGCTTCATCTTGAAAATTGGGCGCGGCTTGTCCTTGTCCCCGGTCCCACTTATCCCGGGCCTTGTCGCCGACGTTGAGGTTTCTGTACTTTTTCCACGATCTCCTCCAGTTGCCATGTCCGGTCTGGCGGTTCCAAAGTCTTTTTATGCCCTGCTCAGGAGCCCGAGGTCTTATCAAACAGCAGCAGGAGTGAACCACAAAGATAGTCAAATTGGAGGCAACTCATGCGCACACCCCAAGATTGGCAAATTTAACGAGAAGTTTGATGATATAATGCGATACCGAAAAATTTATGATTAGTCTACTCGTAGCGAGTCGAAGTTGTGATGCATCGTTCCATACCTAGGTTAGCTGAAGTAGCATCATGAACTCCCAAAGTGAGCGACGCGACGACGCGTTGGGAGCAAAACGCTGCCCGCCTCCTTGAAAGCGAAGTGGAGCAGACTAGTGAATGAATTGCGGGCCCAAGGTCAGATATTCAGCCAATCGCATGCGGAGAAAAGCGACCAGTCCGCCACTATCTCCAATCAGCCAAGTCATCCAAACTCTAATTTGACTTGATGATTCGAAATGGACAAATGCAGGGACAAGAAAAAGCACAGGGCTTCCTAGGCAAGGTCTCAAGAAATTTCTCGAAATAATGCATGGCAGCCACAAAAAAGCCGAGTCGTGGATAAAAGATAATTGATACAGGGAGTCTGTAAAAAGAAGGTGGGGGGTGAATTGGTAAGAAAAGTGAGGAAGAAGGAAGAAGGCCCTTGAGCTGAAGGTCCCAGAACCTATCTACCTAAATCGGCTAGCTAATACAAAGGTGGGCTGTATCAAAGAAGATACAGGTGAAAGGAGTGAATTCTGTATCAATGATCATCTATTCATGTTCTTAGTTCCGACAACCTACCTCTGTGCAAGCTAAAGTCCTCCTTCGTTACCACGTACCCTACGACTACCCTCACCGCGACTTCAATGGAACCGCTGTCTTTGGCGTCCCGATAATTACACTCCAGGTCCCACCGCCCTCCGCTCTTGGTTTTACCACCAGATTTACCTCCTCTCGAGCCGTCGGAAGCGTTGCGATTTCCAACCACTGCGTAGCTGGCTCGTCCTCCCAACTCCGACCATCTGCCCGCTCAAGATGCACCCTCAATACCAATTGCGCCAGCGTCACCATGATCCCCGTCGACACGAATTGCCGTGCCGGGCAGATATACGGTGCCGTCCCCCAAGGCAGAAAATGACTCGCCAGCTGATTCCCGCCTTCGGACTTCGCATCAGGCATGAACCGGTACGGATCATACTCGGCAGCTCGTGGGCCCCAAATGTTGGTGTCATAATGGATGGGCTTTGTCGGCAGATACAGCATCCTGCCCTTCTTGAGGAGGTAGCGCCCGTCCAGGAGGGTATCTTCGAGGATGTACCGCGAGTTTGGCAGCATGTGCCGGATACGTTGGGTCTCCTGGTAGGCGCCCAAGAGCAGGGGGCATTTGGTCTTGACGGCTGACATATCCAGGACGTTGATCCCGGATTCTGACCGCTGAACAGCGTTGGCCGTCACTTCTTTGCGAATGGCATTGAGCAGGGCTGGGCGGGAATAGATATCATACACTGCCCAGTAGAGCATGGGTACGACATTGAAGTTGCCATCGTTGAGGAAGGCTTGCATTTTCAGGGCATCTTCAGGCTTGATGCCACCGAGGTCTTCAAGCACCCTTTTGCGCTCAAGCACGACCGGTGACACGTCCTCGGGGATATCGGAGAAGTACCGCTCCAGCGCATCAAAAACTTTGGCTCGCGCCTTGGTTCCTTTGCCAAAAGGATCAAGTTTGAGATGCATGGTGGGTCTGTACTTGTCCCAGTCCCTGCATAGTATCGTTGCACTGTTAACCACCTTCCTTGAGCAGGGGCCGATTTCGGATTTTTGTCACGTACCACATCGCCTTCTCCATCTCGGGATCTCTGAACGGGTGGTTGACACCGTAAAATCCGGCGCTCACGCTCTGGAGGATGACGTGCTTGGACCAGCGTAACAACTCGATGCTACCGTCGCCTTTTCCTCCCAGGATTTCGTTGATTTCGGCCACCGAGTACTCTGCCATGCGGAGATTCAGCTCATCGAGTCCTTGGCTGGGGAGGAGGGCTGATCTGGTGCGGGTTCGGAACTCTTGGAATACATCCGCGTCGAACAGAGCATGGGCCTCTGCGCTGGCCCCCGAGTGGATGTTGGTGGCATTGCGGGTAATCTGCTGCATCGACAGGGTTTTGGTCTTGTGTACAATGCTGTGCAGGCGAGGCGTCTTGACGACGTATATCTTGGAGTTGAGGACTCCTACCGTGCAGACCTCGGCATCAGACACTTTGCTGTTTGCGTGTCTAACTTAGCTTCACGCACAAAACATTTCTCTTGGGTAGCAAGTCTCACCCTATGCGGTTCGGATAGTCAAAGCCATTCCAGAGCCATCCGATGACATGACCGAGACCAGGTATTGGGATCTTGGCTCTCACGCGAGGTGGTTCACGCGGATCATCGCAAAAGTACTCGATGCACCAAGCGACGAGGGTGCATGCTGCGATGACACCTGCGGTTTCGTACAGCATCTCGCTGGCTATCTGTGGAATCTGCCTGACCGGGAACACTGGCTATCTTCCGATTTGCCGAAACGGGAGGTTGCTAGAAACGAGGTATCTTCAAAAGACGAAAGCAAGTCCGAAGCAGGGATAGAGCGAGCCGTCAACCTCGGACCTCCAGATGATGTTGTGGTTGGATCGGTGCTAAGAGGATTTCTCTAGACGGCTCCTGAAGCTGTGTCTTTGGAAGGGGGAACACGGCCAGTCGGAACGGGCCGGCCAGATCACCTCATTGACATGGAACTTCAATGGTGCGGCGGTGGTCGGGGAAGATCCGAGGCGGCAACCATGAATCCTGTGATCCTGAAATCCGGGGTGGTGCCACCCGGCCCCTCTCCTTGAGGTACACACCCGTGCTTGACTACAACTCCTCACCATTACAGTTTGAACCGAAGAAAAGATGAGTACGGTTAGTTAACGCCTCTAAAGCCAAAAGTGAGAGATCGATAGAGAATGGCCAGCTTAAATTGTAGCTAAATGCAGTCAAAGTGATTGAGGATCTATGAGCAGGCTAGAAGCACATGCAAACTACCTGTAATTGCACCCAACTACTTGTCTTACATCAGCTGCAGAAATATTTCCCATACGACTTATTCATGGTCTGATTCTTACTCTATTTTTCTTTTGATCGCACTAATCCCACGCCCGTCCTCAGATACCATGAGTACTGTAGTGACCATAACCGAAGCTCATGTCCGAGAGGATGAAGCCATCACCATTACGCAGGAGGCTCCCATTTTTGACAGCACACAGTTGTTCTCGGAGCGAGTGCGAAGATGGCAGCCACCAGCAAGCAAGTCTTCTTCAATGTGTCTTGAGAGTACATATGCTGATACTCTCGAACCTTCAGTTGCGAGCCTGGAGCCCCTGGCCGAGGCCCCGGGAATGATGAACCTCATTGTTGGTAAGCAGTCCACGATTTGAACAATCAGTATCGCTCTAACTTTATGTCACACATGATAGGAAAGCCAAATCCAGACTGCTTCCCATTTTCAGGCATGTCCATCAACCTCAAAGGCGTTGAAGAACCAATACAGCTGGGGGACAAAGACTTGCAGAATGCGTTTCAGTATGCCCTCATGCCTGGCGGTATGCCCGAATTACGGCAGGTGTGTGTGGACTGCTATGTCTCTTTTTGCAGTCTCTTTCTCCTTCCTTTGACATTAACTGACGATTCGGCTGGCGCTGGCAGTGGTTCGAAGCCTTTCAAGCAAAGTTGCATAAATCCGGTCCGACTGGGACGTGGGGATGCGGCATTGGGAGTGGGAGTCAAGATCTTTTGTACAAGGCTTTCCAGGTCTTTACGGACCCTGGGGATTCTATTCTTGTTGATACGTACGTACTACCCCGTATTCTCAAGTACACTCGTGGAGATATACTAACTACCAGATGGGAGCAGACCAGCATATTCGTATGTGTATCTACCTTCTTCTATTTATGGGCTTGGGCTGGCTGGCTATGGTATGATGTGCTAATGCCGGGTAGAGGCGTCCTTGGATTCCTCAACGCAGATGGCCATAATCTCGTGGGTAAGTAGAGGATCGGACTGCATCATACGGCTGTGCCCTAGTGTCTCTAACAGTTTCGCCAGAGGTCCCATCGGACGCAGAAGGCTTGAACTCGCCCGAACTCGAGCGAATCCTAGCCACATGGCCACACGACAAGCACCGCTCTCCTCGGGTATTGTACACTGTCCCCACGGGATCTAACCCGACCGGTCTTACTTGTTCAGAGAAGCGAAGGATAGAAGTGTAAGAACCAACAACCCCCTTTTATTATCCAGGACAGGTTCTTAACGTAAGGTAATGCTCTGCAGTCTACGCCTCGCAAAAAAATACAACTTCCTCATCTTCGAAGACGACGCCTATTACTTCCTCGACTTCTCCACCACCTACCCCAAACCGCGGAGCTACCTCTCTCTCGAAAAAGAAATAACCAACCAAACCGGCCGCGTCCTCCGGTTCGACTCCCTCAGCAAAATCGTCAGCGCCGGGATGCGCATAGGCTTTCTGACAACCTCATGCCTCCCCGCACTAAAAGCCGTGAACATGATCACGGGCAATACCAACCTGCAAGCATCTTCCATATCCCAAGTGATTGCTCTCTCTTTGTTCCGAAAATGGGGTCACGGAGGGTTTTTGCAGCACGCAGCTCGCACGGCGGAGTTTTATAAGCATAGAAGGGATTTATTGCTAGCAGCGGCGGAGAGACATTTACGGGGCAAGGCCAAGTGGGAGGCGCCTCAAGCGGGGATGTTTCTGTGGATGGAGTTACTCTTGCCAGAGCAGGAAAAGGACAGTTTTGAGGTTTTGAGGAAATATGCGAGTCAGGCGGGTGTGCTTGCAGTCCCGGGAACGGCGTTTTTGCCCAGGGGAGGGAAGAGTGGGTTCGTCAGGTTGAGTTATAGCTTGTTGAGTGATGACGAGGGGGTAGCGGATGAGGTTTGTAGGCGGATTGGGGTGTTGGTTGATCTCGCTTGGGGGAACTGTGCTGTGAACGGGGACGGTGGCCTGTAGTTGGATGAGGGATTGGTTGAGTGATGGACCGGTAACGTGGGGGCGACAATGTGCAGAGTCGGATTCCTTGCCGGTGGTTTTGGAGAGAATTGAATGGAATTTGCGATCATTCTGGTTCTATGTTTGCTTAACCCTAACCACCTACTAGTAGTTGTACAGTCCTCCACCACATATGTTCTCGTGATGGTTCGTTGAACAATGACCATAAGAAAGCTTTCTCACCGCACTTATCCCTCTGCCAAGGGACAAATTGAAACGTTGCTGTAGTTCTGAATACTGAACGCCGTCTTCTCTGGCCCCTGTTTCGTTTGTTATTTCCATATTCCTACATCATTGTCGGGGTTGAAAGCATTGTTGGGCTTCGAATCCCTTTTCTCAATCTGATTGCGGCCATCCTGGTGATTTTGATCCAGTTTCCTCAAGTAGGCTTCCTTTTCGATGGATTTCTTTCTCCACTCAGGCTAGGCGATACTTGTTAGTTTCTCTTTGGAAAATGATCGTGAGTTTGTGGTTTTCGAGTGACGTTTAACCTACTATCTCCTCTAACCCCCCCTCCTCAGGTGAGGGAATTATTTCCTCGATTCCATTCCCCGGCCCCTCAAACGTGGGATTCACCGAGGTGTCTGCCGTCTCTTGTTCATCTGTCTCGTGGTTCAAAGTCTGAGCCTGCGGCTTTGAGCGGGCCCGGACATTCTTCGACTTCCGATTCAGTTTCTTCTGCTTGGCGCGCTTTTGGATGGCTTTGTTCATCCGCTTCGTCTGTTCGAATTTGGTTAGTATACGCTCAAAGGTATTTCTCGGGCTGTGGCTGTGGTTTTTGAAGACCATTTGACTTACCTTAGTACGTGCCAGCTCCCTTTGCTCCTCCTCGGGTACAGGATCTAACTCCATGTCCTCTGTTTCTCCCTCTCCAGGTGAGAGGCCTGCCTCGTCTGTTTCTCCCTCTCCAAGTGAGAGATCTACCTCCTCTGTTCCCTCCTCACCAAGTGCGGCATCTACCTCCTCCGCTGCGTCCTCCCCAATTTCGGATTTCACCATCACCTCTGCCTTTTGTTTAATCTTTTTCCAGACTAGGGCGTCGAGAACCGCCTCGGCCTGATGATAGAGCGACCTCTGAAAAGGGTAGAATGAGAAACTTGCCGTTGAAGAAGTCGGTTCATTGAGGAGCTGGGAGATGAAATTCGTCGCGACTGTGTACTTCATAGAATAAACGACGTATGGAAAGTCATGAGCAAGGAATAGCATTTCGGCCTCGGTAGTGAATTCTCCGGGAGCCCGAGAGTCCTGAAAATGACGTGTTGTTTCGTCGACGTCCGGTTTGTACAAATTACTCATTGTCCTTGGATGCTGAAGTTCAAACATGAGCTCAGCTAGGTCGCTCGTCTTTTTGACCAGCTGCTTTTTCATGGTGAAATCGCCGAACTGGTACTTCCCATCGGTATAGTGATCGTACCGTATAGGTTGCGAGAAGTCGTTGCAGTGAATCTCCAAACGTCCTTGTAAAGATCGCGGTTGCTCTTTTCTGGCAAGAGCTTTCTTGTCATGGAGCTGTTGTTCTTTGCGGTAAAAGTCTTGCCATGCCATCTCATATCTGAAGGTGGTAGAGTGTAAGCAAAAGTTTCCAACAATAGGTAGCGATGTAACTGGCACGGGTGTCTCTGAATCAATAAGTACCTTGTCATGAGAGAGTTGGTCTCGGATGTGCCGAAAATCAGATTCTCAAGGTTCTGGCTTGTTGAGAATCCAGACTTTGCACCTGTTGGCTCAAATCCTCCCCAAGAAAATGCCGCCAGATGCAACCACTGCAGCGCGTTTTGTATCAGTATTGAAGCATGCTTGGAGTAAGACATCTGATGACACTGTTACACACCTCGCTAGCGGAGAAACCAGATGAGAGGCGTTGCTCTTCCCATCCCAAGCTTGAGGCTATCTATCGCGACGGTCAGTTTGAAAACGTCTGGTTCATGGTGAGAATTCTTACAGCGCTTGCCGACACACCTCCCATGACTGCGGCTTGACCAGGCTGAGTAGCACGCTTGCCTGAGGCTGCCGCCATCTTCGCCTCCGAGAGCGTAACTTCGACAGCAGTCTGCCCATGTTTGAAATGTTGTGTTTTTGCGAAAGAGTTAATGCCTTTGAGTCGTCTGTTTCTGACGGCTGCGGCTATCTTTGGTCTACGAAACTCATTCGCGATGGCCTTGTCGTAGCCAGCCTGCTCCGAGTCAAGACCAACACTTTTTCGCTCTTGAGAAGTCAAAGCACCTTGAATCTTGAGGTCTCGCTCACCGACTGTGAGCAGGAGTCCATCCAAGGTATTGAAAGTGCTTTGGTCTTTGAAGGAGATGAACTTGCGAATGGGATCTGTGCCTGTCTCCCCCAGCATTGTCATGTACGAATGCCAGTCATCTTCGTGTATCCATGTAGCGTAAAACTCGAAAGGGTCGGCTATCGACATCTAGGCAACAGTCAGATTTGATACCGCGCTTATTGGGGAAACTGGCTTACCTTGACATATCCGGGGAGTGAAGGGTCATAAAGTTGTAACAACCATTCCCCGTAGCTGCTGTTCGCTGTCTGTTTGCTGTTGTCGTTCGATTGGTTTGCTTCCTCAATCAAACCAAGAAAGAATTCTTCGACCGTCATGTCGAATCGGGAATTGATCAGCTGTTCGCGCTTTGTCAACGGCTCTATGAGTAATGGCTTCTTCAGAGGCATATCGCATTGTCGAGTCGGCTTGAAAGACTTCCCACTGCCCAAGGAGAGGACCTTGCGAACATGTGCAGTCCAGGTATCAGAAGTTTTCCGGTGGCGCTTGACATTTGTTTGTAGCTCTGTTTCATTATTATTCGGCAACCTGACCCAAACCTTGGGTGGTTGTGCGATGCTCGTTTCGGGCATTTTCCAATCGGTGGGAAAGTTTTCAAGGAGCTCCTCGTCATCCCATCTAAAGAGAGCGCTGATCAGTCAAGGTCCTAGCGGGGTTTTGAATGACCTGCTACTTACTTCTCCGGTTGATCTTGCTGTAGTGCATTGTTGCCTGTATCATTACCGTTGCTGCTGGCTGTATTGGGGCTCCCTAGGAGCGAAGATCCCAGTTTGAACACGGACTTGACAGACACGAAGACGTCGCCGGTGTTTGGTGGAAGGTTTGCATCAAAATACTTCTTGGCTTCGAAACGGATGTAGCGTTCCTTTCTCTCAGTTCCATAATACCAGAGACTTTCCGTGCCTCGCATGTGCCGATTCCATGTGTTCGCAGCATTCGCGCTGTGGCGTGTTTGCCTTTGGTTCTGCGATAACGGTTCCATGTTGTTGTGCGAGGGTGATGACGACGGGAGGAATCAATGAAGTTGGGACAAGAGTCTTTGGTGGCAGACACTCTCTGGTTTCCCTTGAGGGGCGAGACAGAGATATAAGAGAACGGTCGAGGATAGTCTCGGTGCCTTTCGTGGCCAATTGGTATGCTCTGCATGAGTTCCTCATTACCTAGATATGACAGTACCCGCGCCACCCATGAGAAGGAAGTAGCTTTGCCCTGCATGTTGGCTGCGGGAACACATCGTGCGGCTGACTAGCAGATGTACTCGATGAATGAATATCTGTAGGTAAATTTACCTGGAGGTTTCTGGGTGGTGGATGGTGATTCTTCGTGCAGCTAGGGAGGTTTTGCTCTGGGCGCTATTGCTTGCGGCTGGCTGATGCCACTCAAATGGGAATGCGGGGTGACTCTTGGTGCTGGCTGATATGCCTGAACCAGAGGGGGTCGAGACCCGACGCTAGTGTTCCCCTCTGGTAGCTCCCGGCGATACGACAAGTCGAAGAGGGGCAATGGCCGAACTCGTCACAAAATACAACCCTCCTTCACGTCGAGCTGAACTGTATTATTGAGAGGTCCGTCCACACTCAGCTATGAGGCCATTGGCAATTTTTTGATATCGGAATTCTGGATTCCTTTCAGCTACCTCGTTCCTCTCCCGTCTTCGCGGGAAACTTTCTTGTTCCGGCAATCGTGTCACCGAGCTGAGCAATGTTCCAACGAGGTCGAAACACTAGTGTCTGCAATGTTCCAGATGGATGCCATCATCAGCTTCATCAATGATGGAGGTTGTCACATAGGGGGTGTGGCAAGAGATTCGGCGCTTCTTCCTGTCGCTGGAGTATCGAACAAACATATCATTCCCTTCCTCTGTCGCTTCATCCGGGACTTCTGTGCACCGCAGCCCAAACCTCTTCTCAATCTTCCCCACGTCTTCCCAATTCCCAGATCAACTTCTGAACACTCGCCATGGACTTCGCCATGGACCTTGACACCTTGAAGCGGAAGCGCTCCTTCTCCAACGATGGACATGATGGCAGTCCGCCGTTCAAGGCATTAAAACAACAAGCATCTTCGTTCGTACGTGATTCGGGTCAGCAACTGCTTCAGTCAATTGGACTCGGACAGGATCGAGAATCCCCCGGATTCGACATTGGTGGAGCTTGGGTCACAAACCTTCAACCAGTCGCTTTCGATGCGAGTGGCAAGGAGATCCCCTATCAGCTGCCACCCAACAAAGCTCCTGGCTCAGCTCTTGGAGTATCACAATATGGCCTACCCACCCCTGACCCTTCCCCTCTGCCCAAGGACACAGATCCATTTGAGAAAATCGCGGCCTTGGGCTCGACCCCCACAGGCACTCCAGCTGGCTTGGAGACCTTATCCAATTCGGCCTTCATGGGTGACATGAAGCTTTTCGGTCTCATTCCATCCAAGATCTACGTGTACGAACACGCTGGCACCCTTCTACAACCGTACAACGAGGTGGTCAAGATCGCACCAGATGGATCACTCTCGCTTGCCACTTTCGTTCCCTCGCTTAAGGGCAGCGAATGGGATATGATTTCCCTTGAGGATCCCATTCTCGGCTTTCAAGAGGAGGTCATGCTGGATGGAACCGTCAGTCGCCTGAACGGACTCTACTTCGAGACTGACCTTGTCTTTCGCGGAGCCTTGCAACCCGTTTCGGACTTCCTTCAAGACTTCTTTCAACAAGAAAAGCCTGGTATCCGCTTGAGCGCTTGGCTGGGTGAGAGTCGAGACTATGGGACCCCTTTGCGCCTTCCATCATTCCAGCTTCGTGGCTCTTTGGAACACGTCTCCGTCAATGTGCTGGACATTCTCACGTTTCGACAAATCGGCGTCGAACTGAACGGATACCAAACATACAGTCTTGCCAAGGATGGAAGCAGCTGGCAATTTGGCTACGGCTTCTTTGGTAACCTGGACCTCAGTGTCCCTGGCAGTGTCGTTCCTCTGCAGGTTGACTACTATCTCCGCAAAACTTTCCACTGTTGGCTTCTGCAGCTTCGCCTGAAGGACGACGAGTGGAATGATATCTTCGGCATCAAAGACCTAAAGGCAAGCTCTGGTTGATACCCTTCCCACTACTGCATCGCAAAGGTTTCTAATCGTGTTATGGCTTTAGCTGTCCGAAGTCTGCTTGGAGGCTCAAATCAGTACTTCCTCGAAGGAAAAGGCACTCTCAGTGGCGATCGAAGCGAATCTGCAACTGAGGAAGACCAAATTTGGCGTGCGCGGTTCCTATTCAAAAGGTATGGCCGAAGTATCTCCAAAACGTCCCTCTACAGGAGTGCATCCAACTGACTCTTCGACCATCCGCAGATTTCTACTCCATCGAAGCCCATCTCGGCGATTTGACGTTGCACGATGTGGGCGAGATCTTCCACGAACTTGTTGGGATGCAGCTTGATGCATTCTCTCATGACGTTGCGCTTCGATCCATGGGTCTATCCGTGTCCTCGGAAGGACTTTCGCTCAAAGGAGAGGTCACTGTCAACGGCCACACGTCGACCAGTGGCTGCCTGGCATTCTCGCGAGATGGCATCACCGTCCAAGGTGGTGTTGGAGACATCGAGTTTGAGCACGTCACCATCAAGACCGCATCATTGGATGTTTTCATTGCGAGCAAACTGGATACACAATGCGCACGAGCATCCAAGGTCGACATATGCGGTCATGTCAACATCCACGGCGTGGAGCTCAAGGCCGCGCTGCATACCGAGAAGGCTCAGGATGGCGAGTTTCGCTGGACGCTCTACGGCGAGGTCGAAGGCGACGTCACCACAAGCAAAATTGTTCCCGACCTCAAGAACACCTTCCTGGACGTCTCACTGAACCGCTTGGCCTTGATTGCATCCAACCACGAGGCCCCACTGGGCTCCTACAAGGGAATCAACTATCCAGTGGCCAAAGGCTTCCAATTTTGTGCCAGCATTGACAGCATTCCCGAGCTCGAGAAACTGATGCGCGGTAGCGTCAAGGGTATGGTCTTCAGGGCTGCTCTGATCAATGGACAATTCGCGTTAAGCATCATCCTCCCGGCCGACCGCACCATCACATTTGGCGCCAATGTGTACACTGGTCCGTTAATGATCGAGATCGCAAAGTCGGATCTCGAGTTCCAATTAGTCCTCAAAGCTCTCCTCAACATCAAGGTTGAGACCCAGCCTGATCCTCTCAAGTTCTCTCTGGGCCTCAAGGCCAGCCTCTCTGGCGCAGCTGCATACGCACAGATGATGACGGACTGGACAAACCCCTGCAACATCGGCAAGCAAGTCACTGTTCGAGGATGTGCCCTTGAGTTCGGCATCGTCTATTCTACCTTCTTCACGACGGGCATGCCGGGCGCCATCGGTCTAGCTGGCCAGATTATGATAGGGAAGAAGGAAGCCAAAATTGCCATGAAGCTCAGCCAGAACCCCAAGGAACAGATCCTCGCCGCCGCCGTAAAGGATTTGGGAGTCGTTGACCTTGTTAAATTTGCCTCTCAGATCTGCGAATACGACTTCCCGGAACCGGACGACTTTTTGCATTTCAACGACGTGCAGTTATATCTCTCCACTGGCGCCTCGATTGCCGAGACGTATTATCCACCAGGTGCATCACTCAAAGGCGATATGACCGTCTTAGGAAAGAGGGCCAAGTTCGACTGCACGATCGGCACAATGGTCAAGATCATGGCAACCATCGAGCATTTCGAACTTGGGCCGCTCAAGGTCAGAGGGGCTACCGGCGCAGATCCCATTGTCGATATTGAGCTATCTTCGTCTACCCAGAAGGTCCTCATCGATGGTGCTGTAGACCTCTGGGCGTTGTCGGCCGCCTTGCACCTTGAGGCTGAAGTCTACCCAAAGCCCAAATTCGACTTCTGGGTAGATGTCTCGCTGTCGGACTGGTTCAAGTTCAAGCTGGAGGCGAAACTCACAGGCGACATCGATTTCAAGGATCTATCATCACTGGCAAATGCAGATTTTGCAGTCTATGGCTTGATGGAGCAACATATCCTCGACAACATCATCGACATGTTGGATAAACAGATCAACTCGATGAGTGAGCACCAAAATTTTGACGAGGTCAAGCGAGAACTGAAAGAGAAGGAGCACAGGTTCAATGCATCTGTTCAGGCAGCTCAAAACCGTCTTGACGAAGCCCAACGGAACTGGGAGACTAAGGAACAGCACCTCATCTCAACGTTGGATCATGCCAAGGCGGAGGCGCAGAACTACGAGCAACAGCTCGAAGCCAATCTTGCTGGGGCAGAGAAGTCATATGCCAACGCCGTCGTCGCTGCTATTGCGAATCTCAACCAAGCTCGACACGACGCTGCTGTCGCTATCCATCTGGCTGGGACAGACCTTCAGCGAGCGCAGTCTCAAAGCGAAGAAGTTGTCCGCCTGGCACAGAGCGAGCTCAATGAGAAGCGCAATGCGTTCAAGCTCATGTTTGGCAGTGCCCCCTACGATCTCGAGCAGACGAGAAAGAGCTTTGACGAAGCTGTTATTGCGAATGATACGATCACCAAGGATCTGGAAGACATTGACCGCCGTCTCAACGAGGCATCCCTCTTTGACATGCCGAGTCTTCTCGCAGAGAAAGCGGTCAAGGGTGCAGAGCAAGCCGCCACGGGTGCAGCTCTTGAAGCCGCCAGAGTCGTACTCGAGGCCGCAGAGCTGGTCATTCAAGGTGTGGAATTTATCACTGCTGAGGTTGTGATTGCTTCTGGTGAGACTTCATTGGATAACCTGGTAAAATCTGAGGCTGCTTCTATGGAAACTGCTAGAGCCGCTTTTGAAGCGCTCAAGTCCCACCAGAAGGAGATCGTACAGCGCGCAACTCAGGCACTGGAAGACACCGAGAAGCGATCTCCCGAGCTTGAAGCCTCTACGCAAGCCAAGGGCGAGCTCGAAGAAAGTCAAACAGTGATGGACGCCATGGTCTCGCCCGCGCAGAAAGGTTTCGACGAAAGGCACAAGTGCGCAGAGTACCTCGCCGTGGCCGCAGCCGAGAAGGCCCTGACAGGCGCCCAGAACAACACGGTGGAAGTCGAGTTGGCCCGGCAGGCCTGCGAGCTCGCCGAGCAAGACTCATCCAGCTTCGCTGACGACATCCTCGAGGTTGGCCTGAACATCGGCAAGTGGATTGCCAGCGCTGCGGCAGAGCTCATCAACATCACTAAGATTGAGTTCTCGGGATCCATATCGAGCTTGATCGCAGACGGGCCGCCCTTGATCGTCAACGTGCAAGGCAAACTGCTCGGCCAGGACATTGATCTTCACATCAACTGGCAGCCGCACTTTAACTTGGCCAAGTTCATCAAGGCCATTTTCAGCGATCTGTGGGAGATGATCAAGAATGCGGCTGGCAAGTTCCTCGAGGAGATTGGTGCGAAGATTGTGGAGATCGTCGAGGATGTTGTCGAGGCCGTCGAGGATGTCGTCGAGGCTGTTGGGGAAGGGGTTGAGAAGGCGGCCGAGATGGTGGGGGAAATTGCAGAGGAGATCGGAGAGGGGGTTGAAAAGGCGGCCGAAGTAATCGGTGAGGGAGCCGAGAAGGTCGTGGAAGCGATTGACGGTGCCGTCAGCGATGTGGCCTCGGTCCTGGACGACGCTGCAAGTGAGATAGGCCATGCAGCTGACGATGTTGCTGAAGCGGTTGATGATGTCATGAGTGATGCAGGCTCGGCTCTGGACGACGCTGCAAGCGAGATCGGTCATGCAGCTGACGATGTCGTTGAGGTGGTTGATGATGTGATGAGCGATGTTGGCTCGGCGTTTGATGATGCTGGGAGCGCAGTTGGCCACGCCGCTGATGATGTAGCGTCGGCGTTTGGAGACGCAGCAAGCGACGTTGGACACGCCGTTGAGGATGTCGCTAGCGATATCGGAAATGCGTTCAACGACGCAGGAAATGTAGTCGAGAATGTGGCGAACGATTTTGGAAACGCGGTTTCGAATTTCTTTCGTTGGTAGCTTCCGTATATTTCTCAGTTCATGTACATTAGGTGTTATTGTTCAGTTGATTCACAGTCAGCATCAACAGAGTAGGTGCAATACTACAACAGACCGCGTGAGGCCACTCCCACTGCTGGAATTCCAGTCCTTGAATGGAAGCCATGAGCATACACATCCATTTCTTTGCAAACTTGGCCCCCTCCACTTGAACTCAAGCGCCGACACACTTCCCTATTCAGCGATCTTTCGGACCAGAAATAGATAGTACTACTCTGTGACTAAGTGTATTCCGACGTTACTTTCAACGATTTTCCATACTTGGTATGATGGGTAAGTTAAATATCCCTGCAACGTACCGACAGGGGGGCAGTGAATTCCCGACCGGGGCCTACCACACCATTCAATACCGTCTGACATGATTGCCACCAGCACCAAAAAGACTGTATTTCTATGGGAATTCTAGTATTTCGTATGCATCCCATTGGCATCAATGACGGCCTGGCACCGCTGTGGCATCGAAGAGAGAAATTCAATCAGAAAGTCGTCTGGTAGTGCCTCTCACGCTTCCAAGACCCAGCCGCGGAGGACTTCGTACTTGGGATTTTCCGAGGCTCGTCGGTTTCCTCGGATCGAATAGCCTTTTTAACCTGGGCCTTCGAATAACCGGTCGTCGTTTTGATCTTCATAGCGCCGTCGAAATAGAGGGTAGGTACGCGAAGCCGTTGATCCCGGGTAAGCTGCTTCGTCCCCGTGGAACCTTTCGGGCGGCCCATTGTAATCGGTACGGTATATTCAGGTTTTTCGTGGTATATTGATTGCTAGTTACTTTGGCTGCAAGTGACATTTTTCACAAAACTGGGGTATTTTTCGTGGATTGCTGCAGTTTGGTGGGAGGGTTGCTGCACGGACCAGATACCTGACATGGGGGGTTTTTTTTTGGCACGATACCGCAGTATATCCGTTCCCCACTCGGAATCTTGCTCAAAACATCAATCTTTGTTTCCGTGTCTCTTCCACGGGAAGCTTGTAAACGAAATCTCGTATACGACCGATGACCTCTCATTGGTGTTCGACTCTGGCTTCCAGAATCCCGCACGGTACCTTTGCCTGCCTTGGGGTTAGACAGGCTCGCCTCGTCAGGCTGCCCCTCCGGCAATACCACCTCCTTGACCGGGCCAAGCTTCAATGCGAGATGTGCTGCAACGTCAGAACGTAAATTCCGGGATGAGGCTCCTTTTCATGTAGGTATGTATTCCTTCGCTGCTACCTTACCCACGCAGACCTACCTCTATCGGTATCGCTCACGTGGGTAATATGGAAGAATCCTTTTCCGTTCGAAAAGGATGGAGGGGAGCAATCTCTTTGGCCCGGCTCGCGTAAAGTGGCACGAGTGAGATTTGAAACGTTCGTTAAGCCTGACTTCTATGGGGATCATGTCAATATCACACGTGGGAACTTTGATAGGTTTCGTGGAATGAATGGATGGATGCAGTGGATGGAAGCGGCACATGGAGTTCCGGTTTTATGGGAAAACCTCATCCTGGGACTTTTGTTCAACGGCAATTGTGTGGTTGGTTCAAATCTCCTCAGCTATGTTGTTGATTGCTGTTTGCCAGTAATAAGGACTGCAAGGAACTTTAGATTTTGTTTTCTTTCCATGCGTTTTGCATCAAGGTCGGCACAGCATTCGTAACGGTTGGGGTTAAGATTGCAATTCAAGGACGACTGAATTTTGTAGCGAATGGATATGATGCCTAGGTTTTAAGACTGGGTAGGTAGTAGGGTTCACGATCTACAACAGCTGGTCCGTGACCAAGACGGAAAGATTCAAGCAATGGCAGTTGTAACAGATTCCTTTGATTTTGGAGAAAACTATGGATAGACAGGTAATAACAATCAGACAGTGACTTGAGCAGACCCCGATGGTGCCTGAGGGGCAACATCACCAACAAACAGTTGTATCTTCCGTCGTAGATCCTCCCGCTCGTTCTCGTACTGCTGATATGTCGATACGAGATGATTGAGATATTGCAGTGCCCGGTCAAGCACTGCCGACTTGGTGTCCGCCTTTGCTAGCCCCTTTGAATTTGCGTCTTGGTCGTGGCGTTCTTGTTGGTCTTGTGGGAGGCCGCTTGTGCTGAAGGTGTGGGTTGGTGGAATCAGCTCGCTCAGCTGTTGGATCTTGCTATTGATAACGGATCGATAACGCTTCTCCACCACTGCATGATGTCGCTGGGGCTGTTGCTGTAGCTGCTCCTCTGGTTTCTTTCGTTGCCTTTGATGCTGTTGTGATTGTTGTTGTTGTTGTTCCTGTTGCTGACGCCGCTGAGAGCGGGTTGCTGGTGGTTTGGTGATGCTCTTCCGTTGGCTGTGCCGAGATTTACGTTTGGAAGCAGTACTCTTTCCGTTGGCTGACCGACTATCCGACGAACTGGAGGAGGTGGCTACGTGGATTGTGAGATCCCGGGCTAGTTTGTCTTCAATAGAACTTTCCCCCTCTCCCTGGTCGTAGTGGTCCTCGTCCTCCTCGTAGTATTCTTCATCCTCGTCTTCATCATCATCCGTCTCCTCATCGAGGTCATCGAGATCGTCGTCTTCGTCAAAATCGTCGTCCTCGGACGGAATTACTTGCCTCGCTTTGCGCTGCCTCTTGGTGCCTTGTGCTCGCCGTTGTCTACTACTGCCCTTTCCATCGCGTCGTGGGGGTTGAGAAGAGGATGCATCAAAACTTCCTACAGCAAGATTGGGTTAGGACGAGGACTGAGAGTGAAAGGCTCTGCTATTTGGTAACTCAAACGTACCTAAGATACTGTTGTCTTGGGCGTCGAGACGGCGTACGACTCGCAGCAGACGCAGGAAAAGCTCGACATCGTTGTCACCACCGTTGGATGCACCAAGTCCAGGGGAATTCCGGGGCAAGGTAGAAGAAGTCGGAGGAGTCATTGCGGAAAGTAGGTACGAAGTAAGAAATAACCTTTGGGTGAAGGGGCACAGAATAGGTAGAAATCGATCTGGGGAAACTGAAGACTAAACTAGCGTATCAAGCCACCAACAACCATCTCATCACTTGGCCATCCTTGAGGTTCTTGTGTCTACTTAAGTGTATGAGAGAGAGCCTTGACAAGATACCTTACTGATACGCAGCGTTGCACAGAGGTTTGACCGAATCCAGGGTTCGGCGTGGCCGGGAGGTCTATCCTAGCAAGGTAGCTTCGTTTAAGGATGCCTACATTAGCCAATAACTTCCATTGTAAACGGTTCTTTTGACTCTGAGAGGAATAGTTTCTGGCGGTGTATACCCCGCTACCCGCCTGAGAGGTGCATCAAAACATTGGTACACGAAAATCCATCTCAGCGGCGCAGCATAGAACTTGGAAGGCAACCCCGCACGTCTTTGCCTGGGCGTGTTCCTGTAGGAAGCGAAGGCGTAACCCGTGCCACGTTCTTACCTGACGGACCTCCCTCATTCTCTGGGTCTTGCAGGCTCATTGCACAATCATCTTGTCTATACGATACCTACGAATCATACCTAGAGCTTGGCGGGTGCCCGTTTTAAGAAATTCTTGAGACTCTGAGTGGCCGAGGACATCAAACACCTTGCTTGGTTCCACCAATCATATTCCGATGCTACAGTAGATGCGTCTGGGATCAACATCTCATTGGCTTTCGATCAAATCTCCCCGCCCCCACAGCTCGGACTTCTGTGATCCACCATCAACATCCTCATAAGGCGATTGCTGCATGCCCCCATGGACTCTCTCTGGTTCGCTACCTACCCCCGATCATGCCATATGTAAGGTAACCACTCCCCAATCCTTCCTCTGAGTTAGGTTAGGTTAGGTTAGGTTAGCGGTGAGACTCGATGTTTCGGAAGACCGACCTAACTTGGACGGGTCCGGGTGAAGTGTCCGCTCCCCAACAGAACTGATGAGTAGACGAGGACAGTGAGGCGACGAGAGAGGATCTGGGCAGCATAAGGCATCCGTGGCATCGACAGCAATAGAGTCCTGACAGCTGGACGGGAGGCCAAAAACACACACACGCAATGTAACTTGGCCCCGCAATCGAGGCTGCCCACACCCGACGCGAAGGAAGCCGACGGGAAGGTGGAGTAGGCACGAATATTACTGACTGCACACACGTCAGGGTTTCTTCCGTCAAAAGGATGGATAAGCTTACCTCGCCCAGAAGAGGATTGGACCCCTTGGCTGTCCCACCCCCCATCGAATTTCCATAGCAGACGGGACATTGTGCTAATTCCGATCGAGTCCAAGAAATCGGGTGCAACGGCCCGCCGTACTTCTAGAAGGATGGCGGACAGACCACTGACAGCCAGGTAATAATAAGAGACTGAAAAGCCCGTTCCCAGTCGATCTCTTCCTCGTGTCGGCGGTTTCAGGAGATAAGATCAATACCGAGCGGACTGATCAAACTGGTGTGCATTCAACCTGCCACACAGAAATTCCGATCACCTCAGATCATACCAGATAGACAGACATCCGAGACTCACCCAACAAATCACGGAACCATGCAGAGCGAGTATGCAGTTGACCGCTTGGGCCTCCCACGTTTCGACCACATGCGGGAACATGAGAGCGTCGCCATGCGTGGAGGGCAGAACCGTCCACCACTACCGGATTTGGCAGCAGCACATCATCAACAGTCTGTCGATTACCCGGAACTTGGTGATGTCAATTCTGCTTTTGGAAACATTGACAGCGCCGTGGATCTGAGCGTGTCGTCCACGTTTGACGATCTGCTCGACTGCGACCCAGCGTTACTCGAAGACTGGAACCCACCACCACATGCAGCACATGCAGGTCCCAACAACAATACCAACTCGCATCAGTGGCCATCGTTGCCGAATCCTCAGTGTGGGTAGCATTTCCTGTCCCGGTTGGCTGTACGGTGCTGCCTTGGCGCACGTACTGGCAGATGTGACGGAGAGTTTGGCTAACTTGCTTATTCGCCAACAGCTCCAAATCTCCCCACGCCGGCCGCGAGTGAGGGGTTCAGGGTAGCTACCACAGACGGAACCAACAGGCAAAGAGTACACGTGAGTAGCGCCGAGAAACATCTCATTCTCAACTTTATTTCCCCAAAACAGCTTGATCTCTGACAATGGGGGTTCTCCCTCCCACAGTCCGACCCGTGCCGCGTCCGCAAACCCGAGGGAAGCCAGCGAGCGCATTATGCTGTTGAAAAGCGCTACCGCTCGACTCTCAACGAGAAGTATGCCGCGCTAGCCCGCGCGCTGTCCAACGAAACCGTCCAGCGGGTATGCAAGAGCAAATCCCCGACCTGGGCGTTTGACGCCGAGAGCAGTGCGTCCACCTCGGATCTCCAAAACGACGAACAACAGCAAAACCAACAACAACAAGGAGGCGGGGTTAGGACCCGGCAACGAAAAACAACGACTCTGTCGGTCGTGATCGAGACGATCAACATCCTCAGCGTGTGCTGCCGCGAGGAGGAGAAAGAGTTGGAACAGCTGCGGAGCGGTGTCAATGCTATAAGAAATAGTGCTGCCCAGCTCCTCCACGGAACCGGGACGGGACCACTCCCAACTCCGTCTCCGGCTCAAGGCCAACAGCAGCAAACCGGGGCCGGTGCAACTGTTGGCGGAGGACCTGCGGTGTAGCGTTCGGCTGTCACTTTCTGTCACACTGATCCTGCGATCCACGGCTTGGCATTTCATTGTACATATACTACTGTTGTTCGATAGGGAGTCAGGAGGTTCCCAACTAGGCAAAATAGACTGTTTTGAATAGTTTATTCGTACCCGATTGTGTCTTCACTGCAGACCGAACAAAACAACAGCAGAAACCAAGCCCCTGCGTTGCCAGCCGCGTGATCCGTAGGTGATTTGCTGGTGGGGGCCAAAGAGGACTCGTCGGTGCTGAAGATCCTTCAATCCTGCAGTGGGGTTACCTCTGAATCAATCATGCAGACATGTGAACACCACGAAAGGAAACAGGAACCGCTGGTGATTGATCATCTTGAATTCATACGATTTTGGCCAAGGCACGATTTGCGCAGCATGCGCCATCATGTAGTATTCAACTGGAAACCTACTCATGACAATATCGCAGGCATCGATAGAACTTCACACTTCTATATGATCATTCTACTTCTTGGGGGAATACAAAACCCGATCCAACCACCCCGTGACCTCCCCCCAAGCCTCGTCCTGCCTCTTTAGCTGTGTGTCTCTCCACTCCTTCTGCAGCACCACCCAAAAGTGGGTGAAACCATGCGGCATGTCCTTTGCACAAACATACTTGACCCCATTTTGCTCCCATGAGACCTCTCTCTCCTTTTCGTCATTTGCTTTGCTTGCGTCTTCCCGCCCGGCAAGTTTACAAGCCATGGCGTACCCCTCTTTGCAGAGCATGTCTGCTCCGGCAGTAACAATACACACCGGCTGAGGAATATCTTTCCTCCCAGATACAAAGTAGGGACTGATGAGTTTGTCCCGGAGGTCTTGCCCGGGGGCGGGAAGGCCCCAGTCGGAAAGGGTCTTGGTCTTTTCCATGTCGTCGGGCAAACCCCAGGGCATCACTGAACGGTAGCCCCCACGGACTTGGCCGGAGCGGTCCGTGAGGGGGTAAAACGATACGATGGCTTTGAGTTTCTGCTGGACGGAGGGGAGTTGGGCTACCGCCAAAACGATGGATGCGCCCGAGGAAAACCCGCCCAGGACCACTTTGTCGGTGTCAATGGGCAGGGAAGAGTCGGAGAGAACAGACTCAATTACGGCAGCGACATCGTAGATGGCTGTGGGGAAGCGGTGCTCAGGTGCGCGGCGGTAGGAGAGGACGACGACGACATAGTCGTGCCGGTCCGCCAAAAACCGGGCTTGGGCGTGGTCGGTGGAGGGGGTCCCGACGATGAAGGCTACGCCGTGGACGAGGAGATAGAGGGCATGTTTCTGCCCGGGTTGGTGGGATTTGGGAATGAAAACATGGTGGGAGAGGGAGGGGCGGGAGGGGTAGGAGGTGATTTTGTCCGGGGTCTGGGCGGCCCAGAATTTTCTGTCGGCGAATTTGAAGCGCCAGAAGATGAACTCGCAGAGGTGCCGGTAGGCGAAGGCGCAGAGACAGAGCCAGATGTTTTGGAAGAAGCCGACGGAGGGCTGGTGGGTGAGGATGGTTGGGTTGTTGGGGTTTGGCGGCGGCATGTTGATTTGGGTGAGGGGGTGAGTAGCGGGTTTGGTGTCGGAAAAGGGGGAGGACAAGGGCTGCTGGTTGCGGTGAGGACCGAGAGATACACAGAATCCGGGCACCGTATTGGGGAATTACTGTTATGAGAGAGTCAACGTCAATTGCTTTATTGCTGGGGGAAAAAGGTGCTCAAACTGCGAGCGGGATCCAGCTATGTGTGTGGTGATCCTGCAATCCTTCCGTTGCTTCTGTCAATCAAAATGGCGGCACCACCACGTCTGACAACTTCGGACGCCCCGTTGGTTGCATGTCAGCACCAGTGGTGGGTGACATTTAGATGATCTCGCTTTCATTGTAGCGCTGTCTCAATGTTAGCAGAGTAATAGCTTTTCATTACCAAGTTCCCTGTTCGTCACAGCTCCAAAGAACTATACCTCCATGAATCTTGACCAGATTTCATAGGCGACATCACACAAGTCCCCCCATTGGCCATCACCAAGATGCTGCGCGAAATCTTGCTCGGCATCGGAGGGGTTATCCTCGGTGCATACGTGCTCGAGTTCCTGTACAGCTGCTCTGATGACAGCCGTGAGCCTAAACGGGTCCGGCCGACAATCCCAATTCCGATCATTGGGCATATTCTGGGTTTCTGGATCCATGGATTCGACTATTATGATGTCCTCAAGTATGTCAGCCCTTTACCAATTACTTGTCTTGAATATACGCTGACACATCATGAAGCAAACGCAACAAGAACCTCGAAATCTACACCATCGGCATCTTGGGGTTCAAAGTGTATGTGACCCATGCTATGCGTCTTACCAACATCATGCAAAAATGCAAGACCATTTCACTCCGTCCGTTCATCCGCACGGCGAACAAGATCCACGGGCAAATCAGTGATGATGCAGATTCCATCTTCGACGGGGAGTTGGTCGAGGTCTTCAGCAATCGCACCAAGGAGGCATTTGCGCCAGGGCCGCATATGGACGAGCAAAATCTCCGCATGGGGGAGGAGTCGATCGTCGAGGTAGCTGATCTGCTCAGCGGCAAGTCGGACGAGTTCGACCTCTTCGAATGGTCAAAGCACGTTATTGTCTCCGCCACAGGTGCCAGCTTGTTTGGCACTGATCATCCGTTCAAGGACCCTGAAATCGCAGAGGCCATGTGGTAAGGAACGAAAATCCGGTTTCCCTCTCTCTGAAGATTGCGAGGCTGACCCGCGAATTGAATTAGGATCTGGGATGATTTTCGACCCGCTCACATTTTCGGCATCGATCCTCTTCGTACTGGCTACAAAGCTCGTGAGAAGGTGGTCGAGGCCATGCGCAAGTACTTCCGCAACATGCCTTCGGATGCGTCCAAGGTCATCAAAGAACGACAGAGGATTCTCTTGGAAGGTGGAGTTCCCGAGGAGGACACCTACAAGATCCAGTCGACCCTGAGCAACGCCTACTTCAACACCATCCCCACGCTGTATTGGACCATCTACGAGATCTATTCCAGGCCGGCGCTCCTAGAAGCTATCCGTCAAGAGATCCGCGAGCGCGCCATGGTGAAATCCGAGCATGGCGAGTTTGTCCTGGATATTGCCATCTTGCAGACGCAGTGTCAACTCTTGCTTTCCGCCTATCAGGAGACACAGCGGATGAGACATGCCCAGGTCGCCTTTCGCATGATGCTGGAAGACACCATGGTCGACCAGTACCTATTGAAGAAGGGTCATCACCTGCATCTCGCTGCTAAGCCCGTTCACCTTGACCCTGTACTTTGGGGCCAGCATGTGAACCATTTCGATCCATACCGATTTGTACCTGCGGCAGCCACGGCCAACGGCAACGGAGAGACAAAGACGAAGACATCAGCGCGACCCAAGATTCTGCCGACGAGCTTCTTGCCATGGGGTGCTGCACCTTGGCTGTGTCCCGCAAGACAATTCGCCACCACTGAAATCTTGATTATCGTGGCATTGCTGGCTTTGCAGTGCGATCTGGAGCCGGCGGATGGAATGGGGTGGGAGGAGAACCCGGCAGTCGAGAGGCCCAAGATTGCGACTTTGTCTAATCCCGTGAAAAACGCACGTCTCAGAATTACGAAGCGTGCAGACGGGTTGGGAACGTGGAAGGTACTGATTGGAAAGAGTAAGGCGAGAATATCTCTGGCATCCGGATGAAGGAGGAGGATGTACAAGGTTAGATAGGTATGCAGATGACGAGACAAGAAGCAAATGAGATGTGGCGGACAGTAAATAGAATTGCAATTTTGGCGTAATTCGATTGCCGTGGAGCTCCAAACCGAATATGCTAGAATTGACTTTTACAATAGAAAAGGGCGCTTCCTCTTCATCTTTTGCAAGCCGCATAAATAGGTCGATGTCCAAGACTCTCGGGATTGCCAAGTTTGGGTTTGGGGCAGATGTGATCGTGTCTATGGTTCTTGTGGCATGGTATGGACAATACTTGAAAATTGAAATGTCGAGAAATTATTAGTGACCACTCAGACCAGTGAAGAAAAGAATGTAGAGGTTGTCAAGATTGGAAGGACAGAGATTTTGGAGGGTCCAAAAAGTCCAAAAAGGAAAAGGATAATAAATCGTTAACCACATATGTACATAACCATAACTCCGATAAATCCCAAAAAGGAAAAAGATGATAATTTGTTAATCACATTGTAGATCACCAAAACTCCCACCAATTCGACCCCACTCAATTCTGACAATCTAATTCGCTGGGAGCAGCTTCTCCTTCAACCTCTGCACCGCCAACGCGCCCAGCATGTCCATTGTGCGGCTTGGATCCGACAATTCCAACGTCGAAATCTCAATAGCGAGCGTCTGTTTCCACCAATTACGAATCTCAATGGCGACGAGCGAGTCGGCGCCCATTGACGTCAGTGTCTGACTACCATCGATCACGGCATCCTCCTGCATGAGGAATGAGAAGACGCGCTTGGCAATCTCTTGTGTGAGGAAAGTGGTTGTGGATGGCTCGTCCAGACGCTCAGGCTCGTTCGCCAATGTGCCCAAGAAAGTGCGAAGACCCTCGCCGCCCGCCCTATCGCCCACCGTCGCCCCATCCTGAGTGTTGCGGAACACCGTTAGGCGTCGGTCGCGCTTGAAGGGTGCTGGGTTCTGTGGGTCGGAAAGCGGTAGCGCCGTCTCGTTGAACAGCACCACTTGGGAGGGATCTCGGAAGGCGACGACTGTCGTCGGTGCTACGGGCTCGATGTACTTGATGGAAGATCTCGCGACCGATAGCTGGAGGCACCGGAGGAACTCGGCTTCACACATGAACCCGGCCACGACACGTCCGAGACGCTCGGCGACGTTCTTGTTCATGGCGACGTAGCCGATGTCACCGATGGCCGCAATATCAAGAACCGAAGCAGGTAGACCTTGAGCGTGGCGGAAGCGTAGGAAGGCATCGAGATACGCGTTGGCAGCGGAGTAGTTGGACTGCCCGTAGGCTGCCAGAGTGCCGCCGGTCGAACCGCTCATGATGAAGAAGTCGAGATCTCTGGGGAGCGACTCGTGCAGGTTGATGGTTCCCTCAATCTTGGGGCGCGTGCATGCCGTCCAGGCCTCGTGCTCCATGTTGAGGAAGCCGGCATCGCGCAGCTTCATGGCAAGTTGAAGGACACCCTTGATCGGACGACCGTCTGCCTCCGCCACAGCCACCATCTTTCGAACGAAATCAGCGTCTGCCACGTCTCCGGAGAAGCACCGCAGCTCGCAACCCATCTCTCGAATTTCTTCGACGAACTGATGGTGTTCTGGTTTCGTCCCCGCTGATGGCGAGAAGCAAATGATATGGCGCGCCCCATGGCTTGCCATCCACCTGAGGATGGATTGGCCGAGACCTCCAAGCCCACCTGCGAGCAAGTAGGATGCCTCTGGATTGAACGTGGGTTCAGGTGGTGCCAGGTTGAGCGGGAGCGAATCCGAGTCTTCTGGCATCCGGACGACGATACGGCCCATGTGCACGCCCTTCTGCATGTAGCGGAACGCGTCGGGGATCTTGTCAGACTCGAAGACAGTCGTGGGCCGGAGTGGGACAGCCGAACCGTCTGCGATAAGTTGCATGCACTTCCTCAACGCGGGGACGAGGCGCCACTTGTGGTTGACGATCATATCGGCAAGATCCACGCCGATAAAGGCCCGGTTACCAACAAAAGGGTTCATGGCCAGACGACCACGGCCCAAAAAGTCTCGCTTGCCGATGTCGATCATGTAGCCATACTCGGCGACGCACTTCCACGAAGCGTGAAGCAGCTCGCCCGAGAGCGAGTTGAGGACAAGATTGACACCCTTCCCGTCGGTGCACCGCATGATATCTGCAACGAAGGAGTCATCGTGCGACTCAAAGATGCGGTCGCGCGGTACACCCAACTCCTTGGTCAAGAAGTCCACCTTGGCTTGGGATCCGACGGTGCAGTAGATTTCGGCACCGATCCAGCGCGCCACATGGATTGCAGCGATACCGACGCCGCCAGCCGCGCTGTGAATCAAGACCGACTGGCCTCGCTGCAGCTCTGCCTTCTCAAAGCTCCAGAGGACCGTGGTGTAGGGAATCATCAGGGCCGCGGCGTCCTCATCGCTCAAGTTTTCGGGTGCCTGAGTTACTAGGTCGGCAGGGAGTTGCTTCTCGGTCGCAAAGCAAGCCGTCGCGATCTCCATGAACACCACCCGATCGCCAACAGCTACGTGCTTGACGTCCTTGCCGACGCCTGTCACGATGGCTACACCTTCGCTGCCAAGGCCGTGGTAGCCGTCCTTCTCCATTTGTCCATCCGGCCCGACGATACCCATTGCTACCGCCACGTCATGGAAGTTGAGGCCGACAGCCTTGATACGGATCTGCACGTAATTTGGTGGGAGCGGAGGGAGAGCATGGCCAGTCCATCCCATCGTCTGCAACATGCCCGGTTGGCGAATGACAAGATGCTTGGCATCAGGAGGGGGTGCGGCATCGGCCAGGGCCTGATCGACGGGCGAGGTGTGGATACGGCAAATGAGGATCTGACCGTTACGCCAGATGTACTCGTGCTCAATATCAAGAGTGTCGCCCTCGGTAGCTGCGGCTTGTTGCTTCTGAACCTTGCCCAACACCTGTGCCACTACTTCGGCGGCCTTGTCGTCGAGATTATCCAGCTCCAAGGTCACCAAGTCAATAGCGACTTCGGCACGAACACACCGGGCCACTCCCGTAATCTGACCCTGATGGGGATCCGCGCATTCCGTCTGGGCTGGCCGCATCACCCACAGCAGCGCACGGCCTGCCACATCACCGACAAGATCGATGAAGCGTGTGAGATTCTCGGCGTTCACGTCGGCCAAGACGGGGCGGCACTCGTCATCAACATCCAAGATAGAGACAATATCTTGGTCCTCGGGCAGTTGTGAGCCAAAGACATGCTCTTCGACCACATAGCCCTTCGATTCGAGGGCATCCTTCACGCTTTTTCCGAAGGTGGTCAGCCGGGCGGTTGGCTTCAACAGTGTGATCGCTGTCTTGTCGTTCTCCGCCAACGACTCGGGCAGTGCCTCCCCGTCGGGCTTGGCCTTGGCAAGAATATTGGACATATTGAAGAACTGAGGGTGAGGGTTGTCACGGACAGCCGAGTGGATGCCGTAGAAGCCGCTCTGGCGGAGCTTCTCATCCCATCCTGCTTCGTCGAGGACCGGGCGCTCGACACGACCTTCGTTGACTCCATCCCACCAGCCCTCGAACAGACCCATGATCAAGTCAGCAAATCTGGTGGCTAATATACGGCGATTGTTAGTTTCCGCTTTATCCGGAGTCAGAGTGAGAAATTGAACAAAGAGAAGACTTACGTCCTCCGAACTCCTGCATAAAGAGCTGACCGTCTGGCTTCAGAAGGCTCCGGCAGTGTGTCAAGGTTTCCACCAGATTGGGGGTGGCGTGCAAAACCTAATGGGAGGAGTCAGCGCATATCTCTCGTCACGGGTCGAATGGATGCTTACATTAGAGGCGACAATGAGATCGTATGTGCCGGCCTCGAACCCTTGCTCAAGTGGATTCTTGGTGATATCACAGACGGCAAAGTTGAGATTCGGGTACTCCTTGAAGCGCTCCTTGGTTTGGTTGACGAAGCCGGCGGACACATCGGTCACGGTGTAGTCTTGATACAGACGTTCTCCTTGCTTGGTATGCAAGGCTGGCAGCACGATGTTGGTGGCACTTCCTGTACCGGCGCCAACCTCCAGGATGCGAATCTGCGGGTTGTTCAAACCCTGGACGGTGAAAAAGTCGGCGATATCACACCACGTCCCTGCTTCGTCATAGAAACGCTGAAGGAGGCTTCCGACAAGGAGAATGTCAATCAACGTCTCCTTACCTTCGAGGAGGTCTTTGATGTTGATGGCAACGCGCCACTGCGCTTCAACCATCACTTCGGCACGAGTCCCTCTACTCTTCTCCAACCACTCGGTCAGTTTCTCGAGGCGAGCCTCCCGACCGAGGGCTTTCAAGGCCTTGGCGTCGGAAATGTTGGAGAGGCCTTGATCGATCCGGTCCATGTGCGTAGCGACGCCTTTCAAGAAGTGGCTAAACCACGGCTGAGCGAGGGTCTTGACGGTAACCGCAACCTCATGAATCTCGGCGGCACACAGTATCCCGAATCGCTCATAGAAGATGATGTCGTCCGTCGAGTCGTACGAAGGGCGCATCAGCTTACTCAGCGGTGTGAAGTCGATGTCCGGATGCCACTCCAGCGACATGTACTTCAAATCAGGGGTGTCCCTGGACAACGCACTCTCCATCGTGGTGGCCTGGAACCCGTTCAGGAAGAAAGCGATCTGGTCGTTGGCACCATTGTTTCCTGGCACGACGCCGTACGCACTGCCCAGCTCCTTGCCAATGCGACCAGCCGAGATGGAGCGAACGCGTAGTTTCGTCTGACTGCCTGCCCCGCTGACATAGAACTGCTGGATGTACGTCGGGAGAAATAGCTTGTCCACTTTGGAGGGCTGACCTCGTGTGAGTGCCACCGACCACGATTGCAAGACCAAATCCATTGTTGAGGGGTGAAGCGCGTATTGCTCGCCTGTCACCTGGCGATCCGTAATGGTGAGTGAAGCCTTCTGCTCTACCGGGCTCGCCGTAATGTCCTGCAACCCAACAAAACGGTTGCTGTAGTTGAGCCCGATGCGAGAGAAGGCCGTATACCACCGCTTCACGTCAACTACACGCGAATAGGGAGCCACTTCCAGATCCTCCTTCTCCTTGGGGAGTGCCACGGCACACCCGTCGGTTACCAAGCCCCAACAGTGCTTCGTCCATTGACCATTGTTCTCCGACGAGATGGAGAACTCCCACCACTTGCTGTCCTTGGAGACGGTCAAGGCTTGTTTTCGCAGGGTGGTCACAACCTCAGTCCCCTTGCCTTCTGTCAAGAGCATGGCAGTGGCGATGTTGACCTCGGAAACTGTGTATGCCGTTGAGCCCGTAAGCTGGGAGATGGCAGTTCCAGCCATGGCCATGTAGCCTGCTGCAGGGAACACGATGTCTTGCTCTACGCAATGATCCGCGAGCCAAGGAACCTCGCTGAGTCGGAGCACGTTTCTCCAGACGGGCTCATTGTCGCCGCTCTCGACAAGGCGAAGACCGAGAAGCTCGTGTTTACGATGCTTGCGGAATCTCTGGGCTGCCATGACACGCGTCTCAGCCCAGTGCCGTGTCTCGCGATTCCACGGGTACGCGGGCAGGTCTGTCAGGGCGCGTGTGTGCTTCGACTTTGGAACGCTGGGTCCAATTCCGAAGCAGTACAGCTTGCCTACCGCAGAGAGGAACGCCCGAACAGCATCCTGGCCACGGTCTGCCACGGCAGCATATGGTGCTGTCTTGCCTGCCTCCTTGAAGACCTGGCGAAGTGGACCTGCGAGGGCGGAATGAGGGCCTACCTCAAGAAGGGCCGTCTCGGAAATCTCGGGTAGCATGTGCAATACCCCGTCTCGGAACAGGACCGGGCTGAGGAGGTTCAGCTGCCAGTACTGCGCGCCAAAGACCTTCGCCTCACGCACTTGGCGCCCGTAGACGGTGGAGTAGAACGGCACTTGAGGTGCCTTGGGCTCAAGATGCGGCTCAATGAGCGACCGGTAGACATTTCCGACAGCAGTCATGTGGTGCGAATGGTATGCCGTCGCCACCCGGAGTTTGCGCACAAACAGATCGGGATGTGCCGCCTTCAGACTGGCCATGGTCTCGTCCAGAGCGGATGAATCACCCGAGATGGTCGTGCTGGCATTGCTGTTCTCGCAGGCCACTACGACCCCGGGCTTCAGGAAGGGCTCTACCTCGTCGCGCCCCATTCCCACTGCTGCCATCCCACCGGGTTGCTGGTGACGTGACTTTTCAGTGTCAAGACGACAGGCGTAGCCGCGGTAGTATGCTGTAATGATCGCCTCTTCCCGAGTGAGCACGCCGGCTGCGTACGCTGCTCCGATTTCACCGCTGGAATGACCAACTACTGCCACAGGTCGAATCCCCCAGTCCGCAGCCAGGGCGTCAACGTAAGCAGCTTGCACGGCGGTGCAGATAGGCTGCGCCCGGTCGACAGGGCTCAAGTAGTCCGCATCATCGGTCTTGATGGTCAAGAGCTCTTCCAGCGTCCAAGTGGGCGGGTGTGGAAGGGATCGCAGCGCAGCGTCCATGGTTCGGATGCTGGCTGCGAAGGTGGAGTTCTCGAGCATCATCTCGCGACCCATGCCTACCCATTGCGCGCCTTGACCCGTGAAGATGAAGGCGGTTTGTTTGCAGCTGCTGTTCGGTGCTGGGGTGGGTGTGATGATTTCGGAATCCGCAGTACCATCGGTGATGAGATAGCCAGCGTGTTTTAGGCGCTCACGTTGCATTGCGAGGGTGTAGGTGAGTGAGTCCAGGTTATCGGGATGGGACTGGAGGTACTCTGAGTAGTTGGATGCCATTTTGAGAAGGGCCGGGCGGCTGGCTGCTGAGAGGAGGAGGAGCCCTTTGGAGTTTAGGGGGGTGTGGGCATCACCGTTGATGTGGTGGCCGTTGACACCGTTCCCATTTGCGTGGCCGTTGATGCCTTTACCCTTGAGATGTCCATTTGTGCTATGGCCGTTGATGCCATTACCGTTTGTGTGCCCGTTGATACCGTTCCCATTGACATGCCCGTGGGTGGTATGGCCATTCGCTTCTTCTCTGTGGCCATTTACGTGGCCATTGCCATTCATAGCATGATTGTGACCGTTAACAGCAGGGGGTAGTTGTTGTGGTTGGCTGCGCAGCCTTGATGGTACTCCCATAGATTCCGCAGAGTCGATGACAATCTGTGCCATATCTGTCAGTACTTACTGTCCCAGAACCACGATGCGAGTGCGGAAAGACATACATGTACATTGGAACCACCCAAACCGAAAGAGTTGATGCTCATTCGTTCCGCCACCCCCTGTGGCCATGGTCGTGGCTCAACTGGGACCTCAAGATTGCGATCCCATGGGACTACATTGCAGGTGTCAAAGGTCAGCATTACTTGTTTTCCATGTCTGACAATGGAAGGTAGGTCTGCAGGAGCTGGACTCACTTTTGGGATTTGGCTTCGAAAACTTGATATTCGGCAAGATCGTCCTGTTCTCAAGAGCCACCACCGTCTTGATGATACTGGCCATCGCCGACGCTCCCTCACCGTGCCCAAGATTTGGCTTTACCGAGCCGATATACACCGTCTCGTCACCCCCGAAACAGTTTGCAATCGCCGTGGTCTCGAGCGGATCACCCACCGGCGTGCCCGTGCCGTGGAGTTCCACCACTTTCGTCTGACCCGGGTCCAGCCCGGCCAGCGCGTACGTCTGCCGGATCAAGCTCGCCTGTGTAGCCGCATTCGGCGTGCCAAAAGTTCTTGAACCGTCGCCACCATCGGCATTGCTTCCGCAGGCACGAATGACTGCTCGCACGGGGTTGCCATCACGGATCGCCTCGTCCAGCCGCTTGATGTAGATGGCGCACACGGACTCGCCTCTTGCGAACCCGTCCGCTGCCGCATCGAAAGTCTTGCAGTGCCCGTCGTTGGCGAGGAGACCGAATTGCGTCATGGCGATACTTATCCGCGGGGTGATGATGACGTTGGCACCGGCCACCACGGCCGAAGAACACTCCCCCGCGCGGATGGAGAGGACGGCTTGGTGCAGGGCTTCTGCGGTGGCGGAACACGCTGTTTTGGTGGCTACACTCGGCCCGAGAAGATCATATTCAAACGCCAGTCGGTTGGCCAAGGCAAAATCCGCTTTGCCGGTCATTTGGTAGGGGGCCGGATTCAGGGGGTCCGAGTTTTGGATATCCTGCCAGTCCTCGGTGAAGTCTCCGACGAATGTGCCGATGGCTTTTCCGCGGAAGTTGGGCTCGCCGGCGCTTTCAAAGGCTTCGCGAGTTACTTCTAGCAGCAACCGCTGGGAAGGGTCCAAAGAGGCGACTTCGACGTTGGAGATGCCGAACATGGACGTGTCGAAAGCGGCCAAGTCGATGTCGTCCAGGTAGTACCCGTACTGGGTGTTGATGGTACCCGGTTTGCCGGCCGGGTCGTGGTAGGCCGAGACGTTGTAGCGGTCGGAGGGGACGATGTTGCGGGCGTCGCGCTTGTTGAGGAGGAACTGGAAGAGGTCGGCTGAGCTCCGGATTCCGCCGGGGAGGCGGACACCCATGCCGCAGATGGCTATGGGGATTTGGGGGGTTTCTGCCATGTTGAATGCTTGATGGCTGTAGTGGTGATGAGACCGAGTCAGGTAGGTGAGAAGTAAAGATATGAGATTCCTCGTCAAGATTGGCAAGGAAGCTCAGGAGTACCTGATCAAGGCCGAGAGAATGTAGACGAGAGAGTTGGCGATAACCTTCAGGGCAATTCGAGAAGGGAGGGTCTGGTGTAACAGTGTCTTTGAAGTCAACAATACCGGAGCTGGTATTTGTCTCGAGAAGAGATACTGTTACGCTCTGCAGGGACCTACAAGGTAACACGTCTTCTGCAGGAGAATATAGATACATGTAGCAATGAGAGTTCGTGATATATTGACACCGTGTTCGTAGGGCCGGTTCGTACTGTGCCGGTATCGATTGCGATCATCTCGGGTGTATGATCCTGTGTTTACTTGCAGTTCTATGCCATAGTAAGGGGTGGTGCCACCTCCCTTCTAGCGTCTTTCTCATGCCACCCCCCTATTCCTTCTTCCACGTGCGGCCCAGTCGCCGAGTGTGGATGTCATTTCACTGCACTGGCACCGTAGCGTCGAGATTATTCGGGTCAGTCAGTTTGCATTTGGTGCCATCCACAACGGCCACAACAAAGCATCCACTATCAGCAAAGAGAGGTTGGTCGAAGCAATCTCAGCCATGTCTTCTATCACCAGCAAAAAGAGCAAGTTCCACGCATTTTCGCGGGAAGATTACGTCTACAGCACAGTTGAGGGCCACGACCTCTGGACATCCGTTTGGTCACCCACGAAAACTGCCAACACGACGAACGATCTTCGCACAGCACCGGTGCTGGTTTTCTGGCACGGGGGTGGCTTCATCGTCGGAGACCGTCTCTACGAACCCTGGTGGCCGACCTGGCTCCTCGAGCTCGCCCTGTCGCAGAATGCTCTCATCGTAGCACCGGACTACCGCCTCCTCCCCGAAGCGTCCGGGGCTGACATCGCCGACGATGTGGATGCTTTCTGGAGCTGGTTTCTCGAGGGCGCACCATCATTGTCATGCAATGGACTCCAACCCGACCTCGACAGAGTGATCTGCGCCGGCCACAGCGCAGGCGGTACTCTCGCGCTCATGTCAGCGCTTGAACGGCCTGACGCAAATGTCAAAGCTGTCGTGTCCCTCTACGGACCCCTCGACGACAGCGTCCCTGCGCTCAAAATCGCCCGTCCTCGACCGATTCTGGGATCTCGGCCCCCTCCGCCACGGCAAGCAGAGACAATTATTCGGAACTACGTGATGAAGACACGGGGGACGACAAGATCAACGGGCTCGCCGTCGGAGATGTGGGGACTTGTCGCGTGTATCTTGCAACAGGGGCGTTTGCCGAGAATGTTCGGACGACGACCGGATCCGCGACTGGAGTTACTGGGGAATATCGAGAAGGGGAGAGTGGTACCACCCCCGATGTGGATCGTGCATGGGATGGACGACTCGGTGGTTTCGCCGTCATGTTCGATGGAGTTTGTACGACGTGTTGAGGCCGTGGTGGAGGATCCGAAATTCTTTTTGTCGTTGCGGGATGGGGAGCATAATTTTGATGCCTCGCTGGGGATGGAGGAGGGTTGGGTCAAGGAGGGGTGTGAGTTTTTGCTTGGATACTGGTAGTTTTTTGGCGTATCACAAGTTTGCAGTATATCTTAGGTACTTCGTTTAATACCATTGGGTTGCTTTCTACTTTCTAGACTGCCTGACACCCAAAGACAGTAATCTGGCAGCGAAGATGAGTGGAAAGTTTGTGCAGACGCGGTGTCACTAACAGTAAAACGCGCAAACTTCACTTAACATGGTTAAGCGCTGATTGGAGCCACTCGCGCGCAAGTTTGGGCACCCGTTAAAATTGGGTTAGGATTAGGCCTCTCCTCAGTTTTTTCGCGCGCATTTTCAAGTTGAATTGTTGACTGCAACTTAGCGTTTTCGGGACGCCACCTAGCGCCACAACCACCAAAAATAAAACTCTCTTTGTACATCTGAAATTGCAATTATCTCGAGACATCATCCACAGTCAGCCCGTAATCATTGGTGTTGTGGGTTGTCCAGCTAAATTTCGTTTGCAGCTGCAGGATGTCGCCCACTGCGCCAAGACGCGTGTTCGCGTGATCCCAATCGTGATGACGACAACCACGAACTTCTCCCGTCAACACCAACATGGTTCACTTTCCATCGAATTCTTGCGCTGCCCATCCAAAGCCCATCAAAATAGTATTCGTCAATTTCAAGAACCCGGTCCAACGACGAGTTGTACTGTTTACACGCATTGTAGTCGCGAAAAAGCCGTGGCACCACCATGACGCCACCGTCGCAATGCGTCCACTACAGACTACCAAGTCGGGCCGTCGTAGGCCATGTCTGTGCCTCACTGGCATATGCTTGGGTTGAACTACTCTCACCTTGCAGGGGTTGGTGAATACAGGCTTACGGAGCTGTGGCAACTATCTACACCAAAAGCCAGGGAACCAATCGACCCAGTATTCGTAGCCCGCCTAGAAACTTACACGTGCAGCTTGGAGACTTCGACTCAACATCTCGACGTCTAACAAGTGGTGCTTCATTCATCTTGTTGAGGTTACGGGACCACTTCTTTCTTTTCCTTTTGAATACCACGATAGTATCAACATTATCAAAAACAACCATTGACAACCATCATAATGGGCTCCATAGCAGAAGTCCTGCCCATGGGAAACCCTTGGCAAGGAGAGGTTGGAAAGTCTGGCGTTGATGTCTCTGTAGACACGCTGGACCTCAGGGGTGAGCTTGAAAAATTGGCCGCCTCAGCTCTCGGCATCACGGTGCGCAAGCTTCGCAACAACAACGACAAAACATGGATTCGGTTGGGCGGAGACTCCTTGACGGCCGTGAATTTCATGGGTGCCTGTCACGCAGCCGGCATCAACCTCAATATCCCCGACATCATCAAGGCCGAGAGTATTGACGACTTGCTGCGGAGAATTGTCGAGGGCCATATCGGCAAAGAGAACGAGGCCAGCGATGGAGATGAAAAAGCAGGCGTTCATCGTGGTTTGGACGTGTCGGACGACCTTCGCGGCTTTCTGAACGGTTCCATCGACGAAATTGAGGGTGTCGGGGCCTGCTCGCCTATGCAGGAGAACTTCATGGCCGTCCAGAGTTTGGACCCCTCAGCATACCAGCTCAAGGTGGCCGCCATTATCAACTCTACCGATCCTGACGTCGTTGTAAGCACCGACGCTGCGCGCCGTGCTTGGAAGCAAGTCGTCGAGAAGCATGCAGCCCTCCGCACGTCTTTCATTGAGAGCGTTGACCGCCCCGGACGGCTGGACCAAATTATCTGGAGACCTGGTAGAAACGCCGAACCCGAAATCAGCGTCTTCCAGTCACACTCTGAGGCGGAGGCAGCATCTTTTGACGGTCATTATGCCTCCAGATTCGCCCACCATTTGATTCTGGCACCAGCAGCGGCTGAAGATAATGGTCGCCTGTACGTGAGCCTTGTCATCTCTCATGCGCTGATCGATGGCGTCTCGATCGAGTTGCTCTTTCAAGACTTCCTGGTCGCATTGACTGGCCAGCTGCCCTCGAACGACCGGCAGAGCAGTATGCCATGTGACCTTTACATCGAAGCTCAGCAGCCAGACATGTCTCCAGAAGCACTTGGGTACTGGGCTCAGTACACGCAAAACATCGAAGGCACTTTCCTCAAGGGTGCTCTCGCCAGCGTGGAGTCCAACGCGACGAAGAAGCCGACAGGATTGTACGCTGTCGATGATGAGGTGCTCTTTTTGCAGGGCCAGGAGAACCAGTTTGAGGACTTGAAGGCCACCGTGGCAAGTGCGTGCCAGGTTGCCTTTGCCCTGGTGCTTGGCAGCTATACTGGATCCTCTGATGTCTGTTTCTCGTACACAGCCTCGGGACGGCAGAAGCGGATTCGTGGTCTGCAAGGTGCTGTAGGCAATTTTGTCAACACGCTACCCTGTCGGGTTAACCTCACCGACGACCCGACTGTTGAGGAAGCCGTGCAGGGCGTTCAAGCCGACTTTTTGGAGAGCCTGCCTTTTCAAGGGGCAAGTTTGGGGAACGTGCAACAGCTTGGGGACTGTCTGTTATCTTTCCAACGTGGACTACCAGCAGAGGAGCTGGTGCGGGCAGGATTTGAAGTGGATGTTGTGTCGTGGGAGGCCCCTTCAGACGTAAGTTTGACCCCTTATCAACTGTCGCGACGAGGTTACTGACGATTCTGTCTTGCATAGTATAATTACAACATGGCCGTGTCGATCGACAAAAACCGACTTGGGCTCAGACTAAGCACTTGGGAATCACTGACCCCCAAGGAGGATGCCCATAACTTGATGCAGCTGTTCCGAGACAGTCTTGAGTTTGTTCTTCGCGATGTAAGCAGGCCGTGTTCCGACTTCGTAGGCATCACGGCGGCGGACCGTGCCAAGATCCTGGCGAACAACCGGCAGCCTTATCATCTCCCACGAAAGTGCGTGCATGACCAAGTCCGAAGCATAGCTCGCCAACAGCCGTCAAGTCAAGCGATTCAAGCGTGGGATGGTGATCTTACATACAGCGAGCTCGATACCTATTCCGACCGAATAGCCCTCCACCTGTTGCATCGCGGACTGCCGAGGGAGGGAAAGGTCGGAATTTACATGGCCAAATCCAGATGGGCACCTACGGCAATGCTGGGTGTCTTGAAAGCTGGCGGTGTCGTAGTACCCTTGGGGATTCAAGACCCGTTGAACCGAATTGGCAGCATTGCTCGAAGCGCCGAAGTATCTATAGTGTTGGCCGACCCCATACATGCAGAGAAGCTGTTAACGACACCAGACATCCTGCCTTTCAGCGTACATGTCATCTATATCGACGACGATCTGCTTCTTGGACACAGTTCGCTGTCGAGCAACGTCCCACTCTCAAACATTTGGCCAGACGTGATGCCAGATAACGCAGCGTGGATTGTCTTCACTTCAGGCAGCACCGGGATCCCGAAGGCGGTAGTCTTAGAGCACAAGACACTCTGTGCACCCATGTATGTCCAGGCAGAGCGGTACAATTTGGGTCCTTCCACCAGAGCGCTACAGTTTTCGGCGCACACTTTTGATGTCGCTGTCAAGGATATATTCACCACGTTGACCTTTGGTGGCGTTGTCTGCGTTCCATCAGAACACCAGAGACTGAACGATCTCGCTGGGGCGATCCGCTCTATGAGGGTGACCCTGGCCACTCTGACGCCCACAGTTGCATCTCTCCTTGACCCGGCAGATGTACCCACCTTGACCACGATCGTGTCGACAGGAGAAGCATTGAGCGGCGCAGTTCTGCAGCCGTGGCTGGAGGACGGTCGAGTAACCTGGTTCAATGGTTATGGACCCTCCGAGTGTTCCCACGTCTCAACCATCAACGGCCCCATCCGGAGTCCCAAAGAGGCGTCAATAATTGGCCTACCGGCTGCGAACCGACTTTGGGTTGTGGATCCTCGCAATGTTCACCGTCTAAGTCCCATCGGTGCCGCAGGAGAGCTGTTGATCGAAGGAGCGATTGCCCGCGAGTACCTGAATAACCCCGAGGGTACGGCGGCTGCTTTCATTGTCGATCCTGACTTTGTGAGGCATCTCGGCCTCACTCAGGGGCGCCGCATGTACCGGACGGGAGATTTGGTCCGCCAGAACAAGGACGGCAGGTTCACCTACCTGGGCCGCAAAGACACGCAGGTGAAAATTCGCGGCCAAAGAGTCGAGGTGGGAGAGATTGAGAGCCGCATCTCGCGACTTTTACCTGGTAACCCCCTCGTTCAGGTTGAACTCCTTCGCCCGGCTACACTGATAGCAGCTGTCGAGCTGAGGGGAGCTGCCCGTGGGGCCGGGAAGGAGACGGCGCCAGTCATGCCTTGCGAAGTTCCTGAAGATCTGAGAGAGGAATGGCAGAATATCCAGAACAGCTTGATGGACGACCTGCCTCTACATATGGTACCCAATCATTTTGTCCCCTTCAGCCAGCTGCCTACAAATGCATCAGGAAAGCTGGACCGCCGCGCCACGCGGCTCTTGCTTGAGAGACTACATGCAGCAGCATCTGAGCAGGGTGTACTGGATCGCAACAACCCGGCGAAGAGCCCACGCACCGTGTCAACGGAGACTGGCAAGCGTTTACAGTCTATCTGGGCGGATGTTCTCGGGCGTGCTGTGGATGAGATTGGTGATAACGACCACTTCATGCGGCTCGGCGGTGACTCTGTCGTTGCTATGCGCATGGTCGGCGTTGCTCGCAAACAGGGGGTCCAGCTCTCAGTGGCCGATATCATCCAGAACCCACGGCTTGTTGATATGGCTCGCGTGGTCGACGAGTTCGATAAGATGGCTGCTAAAGCGGCTGCTGATGACACCGCACCATTCGAACTCTGGAAGGGCTTTCTTGCTGCGAGCGATGCAGAACAACAAGTGCGCTTGGTTGCCGTGGCAGACCAGTGCGACATACCTGCTAATCACGTTGTTGACGTCTATCCCACATCCCCTCTCCAGGAAGGTCTCATGGCTATGACTTCGCAGCACCCAGGGACGTATGTCGCCCAACAGGTCTTCCGAATGGGCTCTGAGATCGACATTGAACGCTTCAAGAATGCTTGGGCTGTCGTGGCGTCGTCCCTAACCATTCTGCGGACTCGCATTGTGTACACCCAAGGAGAAGGGTCAGTCCAAGTGGTGACACGGGATGCTCCACTGTTTACGACAGCATCCATGGGTCTAATGGAGTTTCTGGATCAAGATCGGACAGCATCCTTCGTATATGGAACTCGATTGCACAGGTTCTGCATCGTTAATGATGGCGATGACCGTTATTTCGCTTGGACAGCACATCATTCAGCGTACGATGGGACCACTGTGTCTAGAACGTTGAAGATGGTAGCGGAGGTCTATCAAGGAGGCAGCTGCCACTCAGTAACACCCAGCACGCGGTTTTTCCGTTCACTGGGACAGGGCAGTGATGACGAAGTGTGGCAGCAGTCGAGGGCGTACTGGCGGAAGGAACTCGAGAATGCCCAGTTGACTCGGTTTCCTGAATCGCCGAGTTTGTCCTACCGCCCGTTTGCAGATGGGGTACACCGCCATCGTTTCAGTTTGCCACCATCCCATTCTCCAGGCCGCGTCTCGGTTGCTATCCTGCTGAGGGCAGCCTGGGCGTTGGTTGTTTCGGGCAGCACTGGCAACGACGAAGCCATGCTCGCAATTGTTCTGTCCGGTCGCGACGTGCCCGTCGTCGGAATCGAGGATGTGATTGCGCCGACCATCACCACAGTACCTGCAAGGATTCAGATCGATCGGAGCAAGGCGGTCGTCGACTTCTTATCAGCGGTTGATGCCCATGGCAGAGAGATGGCGCCTCACACACAGTTTGGGCTTGCCAATATCCGCCGTGAGGTCCCCGGACTCGGACAACAATTTGACCCTGGCCACCTGTTCGTCGTGCATTTCGGAACCCCGCCCGAGGATGCAGTCACCACTTCCAACTTGGGTCTGGAGAGGATGACGGGTGAGAGACAGAACTTTGAAGGCTACAACTTGGTGGTAGAATGCGCACTGCTCGACGATGCTGGCAGCGAGATCGAAGTTGAGACACACTTCGATCCGAATGTTCTTGCTCGAGCCAGAGTAGATGAACTGATGTCCCGGCTCGAGCACATTGCCCACGAGCTGCAGCGTTACAACGTTCCTGACGCGGCTCTTGATGAATCCAAGAAGCATGACATACTTGGAGGCCTTGATGTCATCACCCCGGCAGAGAAGCAGAGGCTGTTAGGCTGGAACAAACCTATACCCGATGCTCTCGAAATCACTTTGGACCGGCTGGTGGCAAAGCATATTGCCGCCTCTCCCCATGCCCAGGCTGTCTGTTCTAGGGGCCGCAATCTGACATATGCCCAGCTTGATGACGCCGCAGGCCGCCTAGCACAACTTCTAGTCACGGTCGGCGTCGGTCCAGAAGTCTTGGTGGGCGTATGCATGGATAAGTCCGAGTTTGCCGCCATCTCTATGCTCGCCATCATACGTGCTGGTGGCGGTGTCGTTCCTCTTGGCATCCAATTTCCCAGTTCACGACTCGAAACCCTGGTGTCTGATGCTCAGATTACGGTGGCCTTGGTTGATGAGACGCAAGCCAAGCGGTTCAACACCATGGTTCCTCATCCAGTTGTGGTTGATTGGAGTCTCCTGGATTCACTGCCATGCCCGGATCCCGATGCACCTGCCCTTTCCCGAGCCGGGCCAGGCAACCCAGCATGGGTCATTTTCACATCCGGAAGCACAGGTGTTCCCAAGGGCGTGGTCCTGGAGCACCGAGCCCTCTCTCACGGCGTGCTCGCCAATGGACTCCTCTATGGAGTTACGCCAGCGACCCGCAACTTCCAGTTTTCCGCCTTCACCTTCGACGTCAGTATCACCGACATCTTCACTACGTGGGCGTATGGTGGGTGCGTGTGTTTCCCCTCTGAGAGGGATCGGATAGACGGCATAACGACAGCTATGCAAGACTTTGCTGTAACATTTGCCGTGCTGACGCCGACCGTTACCTCCCTGCTGGACCCAGCTGAGGTTCCTGATACCCTGGATACCATTGTGTTCGTGGGTGAGGCCATCAAACCCGCTGCGGTTGAGCCCTGGTACAAGCACATCAAGTGTTTCAACGGTTACGGGCCTGCAGAGTGCTCTATTTATTCCGTGATCAACGGTCCAATTACCCGGCCTGAAGATGCCCCCATCATTGGCACCAACGTTGCAAACCGGCTGTGGCTGACTCATCCTGCGGACTACAATGCTCTTGTTCCTCTCGGTACCGCGGGTGAGCTCCTCATCGAGGGTCATTCGCTAGCTCGTGAATACCTCCATGACCCGAAAAAGACGGCTGCCTCCTTCATAGTCGACCCCAAGTTCGCTGCTTCGCTTGGCCTGCCGCAAGGTCGGCGCATGTATCGGACTGGTGACCTTGTTCGGCAAGACCCGGACACCGGTCTCTTCACCTGTCTGGGCCGTCTCGATTCACAGATCAAGATTCGGGGCCAGAGAGTGCAAGTTGGCGAGATCGAGAGCCAGATCGTGAAACTGCAGCCCTCCGTTCAACATGCATGCGTCGATTTGATCCAGCTGCGCGGGGCACCGGAGCCCATGTTGCTCGCTGCAGTAGAGCTCCAAGCTGATATCGGCAGTGACAGCAGCGAGGACCTTGACAATGAGCTTCAGCTCCCAACCGCCATCACCAGCCCTTCCCGGCGTGTCAATGCGTTCTTATCCGAGGTTCGCGCATGTCTCTCTCAGATTCTGCCTCTGTACATGATCCCTGCTCACTTCATCCCCATGACACTCCCGGTGAACGCTTCAGGCAAGCTGGATCGACGTGCAACGAGAGAAATACTTGAGACCCTCGATCGCGAGCAGCTGCGCGCCTTCTCGGCAGACCGCATTAGCACCAACGGGGAAGAAGAACAAACGCAACTCTCCGACACCGAAAACCGTCTTCGTCTTCTATGGGCGCAGGTTCTCGGTCTTCAAGGTGACGGAAACATCCAGAGCGTCAATGACAACTTCTTCGAGCTCGGCGGTGACTCGGTAACTGCCATGCGACTGGCCGCAGCTGCGCGAGCCGCAACAGTGCCTCTTCGCCTCGGAGTTATGGAAATTCTCATGAATCCACGACTTGGAGACATGGCACGGGTGGCCGAGGAGAATTCTGGAGGCAGTGACGACGGCCACCACAAGGCTGCAGCAGCAGAAGATCCGAAGCCCTTTGAGTTGTGGAACGGTTTCCTTGACGCACCTCTCGACGAGCAAAGAGCATCCCTTGCCCAGCTCGCTGAACAATGCCCAGACCTCGGCAGACTCGATGAAATAGTCGACGTGTATCCTGCGACAGCATTACAGGAAGGGTTGATGGCTATTACATCTCGACAGACCAGCGCTTATGTCGCACAGCAGGTCTTCAGGCTGAGCACCGACATGGACGTATCGCATCTGCACTCAGCATGGGAGCTCATGAGCAGCAGACTGGCCATCTTGCGTACGCGGATTGTGTACACGTCCCAAGGCACTTTGCAGATTGTCACTAAGAGCACGCCTGAGTGGGAATACCCCACGGATCTCGAGAGCTACTTGGCCCGAGATCAGTCAACGCCTTTCTCTTACGGGAGCCCTCTACATCGACTGGCAGTTGTGAAGGATGGACCCGTGAGATACTTTGTTTGGACTGTTCACCACGCGGCGTATGACGGTTGGACACTTCAGCTCGCCCTGCGCATGCTTATTCGAGCGTACCAAGACACAACTGGAGCTTCCCTCAACCAAGAACCCATGACGCCAATCCCACGCTTTATCAGATATCTTGAGCAGGTAGATGACACCGCCACTAAAGACTTCTGGAGAGGCCAACTTGAGGATGCAAAGATCTCCCGCTTTCCCCACCTTCCATCCTTGACCTATCAGCCCTGCGCTGCCAGTCTTCTCGAGACGCACATCATTGGTCTCTCTGCTGATTCGCACAATGAGAGCAACAATCAAGTCACAGCAGTTCCGCTTGGTGCCGTGTTGCGTGCTGCGTGGGCCGCTACTGTTGCCACGTACACAAGCAGTGATGAGGCTACGATGAACATCACCCTCAGTGGCCGCGATCTCCCGGTGGAGGGCATCGCTAACGTGGTTGGCCCAACGCTGACAACAGTGCCGGTGCGTGTAAAGCTTAACAAGGCGCAGTCGGTTGACGAGTTTCTGCGTACGGTGGACGAGCAGGCAAGAGAAATGGCGTCCTTTGCACACGTCGGTCTTCATCGCATCCGCAACGCTGTTCCAAGTCTAGGCTCCGACTTTGATGCGGGACATCTCTTCATCATCCAACCTGCGCCAACCGAGGCTGAACAGTCCGTTGGTAGCGAACTTGAAGGGATTGGCCTCGAACTCGACACCAATATTGCCGCTCGTGGAGCCGAGACTCGTGACTTTGGTGGTTACGCACTTGCTGTGGACTGCACGGCAAGCGCAGACTCGGTGCATATTGAGATGCGTTATGACAGCACGGTGTTGCCACACCCCCGGGCAGCCCAGTTGTTGACACACTTTGAGCACGCGATCCGGCAGCTCAACATCAACCGCGGCAGGCCTACAGTTTCGCTCTCAGACATTGACCTTTTCTTCAGCCCTGCCGACGCTGAAGCAATTCGGGGTTGGAACGAAGATGTACCGCCGACCACGCACTGCTGCATTCATGACCTGATCTGCGAGGCAGCAGGCCGAAGCCCTGATGCCCAGGCCATCGAGGCCTGGGACGGGAGCTTCTCGTACGCTTCGCTAATCGAGACGGCGCGACGGCTCGCAAGACATCTCAATCAACAATATGCCGTTGGTCCCGAAATTAGCGTCGGGTTGTGCATGGACAAGTCACGATGGGCCGTGGTGTCGATGCTGGCAATTCTTATAGCCGGCGGTGCAGTCGTGCCCCTTGGCGTCCAACTTCCAATCAGCAGGCTTGCGATTATGGTGCAGGATGCGAAAATTGGTCTGGTCTTGGTGGATAAGACACACGCGGTACGTCTTTCGCCTCTTCAACGGGTTGCCAAACAAACACAGACGACGATGACCACGGACCTGATCACCATAAATGCGCCATTCGTCGAATCCCTACCCCTCGACAACAATGATCATTCGCTTAACGTTTCATCAACTGTCTCTCCTACCAACGCAGCCTGGGTCGTCTTCACCTCAGGAAGCACGGGAACCCCCAAAGGCGTCATCTTGGAACACAAGTCGCTGTGCAGCAGCTTCGCAGCTCATGGTCCCAGGGTCGGATTCGGTCCCACAACGAGAGCGTTCCAGTTCTCAGCATACACTTTCGACAACGCCATCGAGGATATCCTGTCGGTGCTGACGTTCGGCGGTTGTGTGTGCGTGCCGTCAGAGGATCAGCGACTCAATGATCTGGCGGCCACGATTCGTCATTTCAACGCGAACTTGCTCAATGCTACACCCACGATGGCATCCCTCTTGAAGCCGGCTGATGTTCCTACGGTTAAGACTCTGTAAGTAACCATAAGGACTAGATGAATACATCTCTCCTTTCCCCCCATCCGTTCATGCTTGCTTCCCCTTATCCAAGACAGACACTAACCGAGAACTCCTCACTCTCAGTCTGCTCGGCGGCGAAACTGTCAGCCCCGCGGCGGTGGAACCGTGGCTTGGTCACGCCAAAGTTATCAACACTTATGGACCAGCTGAATGCTCCGTCGACGTGGCGTGTTCGGTACCTATGCAACACTCCAGTGATGCTTTCACTATTGGCCTCCCACTAGGTGTCAATTTCTGGGTGACCAACCCGGCCGATCATAACCAGCTCACACCTGTGGGCATGCCAGGAGAGCTCTTGGTAGAAGGCCCTCATCTTGGACGCGGCTACATCAATGATGCCGAGAAGACAGCCAAGAACTTCGTGCGGGATCCTGACTTTGTCAAAAGACTCGGCTTGTCAACCGGTCGTCGGTTCTACCGCACCGGTGATCTCGTGCAACAGAATCCCGATGGATCCTTGGTTCATCTCGGCCGTATTGACACTCAAATCAAGATCCGCGGCCAGAGAGTCGAGATCGGCGAAATCGAAAGTCAAATCGTCAATACCGACAAGGCTGTTCGGATTGCCTGTGTTGACCTGATCAGCCCCAGTGACGGGTCTGCAGGTGATCCCATGCTAGTCGCGGCAATCGAGATTGGCGACTATGGCCCTGGCGGTGAAGGAAAACAACTGGAAGAACACGCTCTGCTCCACGCAACGGGCACCCTTCGTGCCATGGTCCAAAAGATTCGTGCTGAGTTGTTCTTGGTTCTCCCCCGCTACATGGTACCGCACATCGTACCCATGTTGAGTTTACCCTCCAACGCATCCGGCAAGCTTGACAGGCGGGCAACCCGTGAGATTCTGTCCGCATTGAGCCGAGACCAGCTCAGTGCCTTTGAGGAGAGCACCGACTCCTCTAGCGATAGACCTCTAACTCCGATGGAACACAGACTCCGAGGCATTTGGGTAGACATGCTCGGGTGCTCGCCCAGTATCGGCCCCAACGCTCATTTTGTACAGCTTGGAGGAGACTCAGTCATTGCTATGCGCATTGTTGCTGCCGGCCGGGGTGCAGGCCTACGCATTGGCGTGGTAGACATTCTCAACAATCCGCGGTTGGCAGATCTTGCCCGGATCGCTGGTGAGGATGTCACAACCAGGGTTTCCGAGCCAGACCCTACTCCTTTCGAACTCTGGCGTGGCTTCACTGACATCAGCACGCAACAGCAGCAGGCATGGCTGTCTGAGGTCGCAGAGAGGTGTGGTCTAGACTCCCACGAGATCGAAGATGTGTACCCCGCTACGCCTCTGCAGGAAGGTCTCATGGCTGTCACGGCTGATCAGCCCGAGGGATACTTTGCCCAGTTCCAGTTCCGCATGAGCGGCGTCGATCTACCGCGCTTCAAGGCCGCATGGGGTAAGGTGACGGCTTCTCTCGCGATCATGCGGACTCGCATCGTGTATGATGCGCCGAGGGCTGTGTCGGTCCAAGTAGTGTCACGGGCATCACCAACGTGGGGCTATGGAAATGACCTGGATGTCTATCTTGCCCAGGACAAGGCGCTTAAGTTCGCATACGGAATGCTTCTTCATCGTCTGGCCATCGTTGAGACGAAACAAGACGAAACATACTTCGTGTGGACGCTGCATCACAGTGGCTACGACGGATATCAAGTCGCCTTAACGCTAAACATGCTGGCCGAGCTGTACCAGGCCGGCGGGCCCATCGACCCCCCTCCTCCTCCGGTCTCACGCTTTATCCGGTACCTGGAAAAGAAGGACAAGCATGAAGTGGCTTCTTATTGGAAACACCAGCTTGAAGGCGTCGCCCTGGCTCGCTTCCCTCCCATCCCGAACGCTTCATACCGCCCGGAGGCCGACAGCGCCTCAAAAGCACGCATCAATGTGGGACGAACAGGCCGTTCCAGAGCATCGATAGCCACACTCTTGCAAGCAGCTTGGTCTCTTACCGTGGGGCAGCGTACTGGCATCCATGAGGCGACGTCGGCTGTGGCACTGGCAGCACGCAACATTCCCGTCCCGGATATTGGTAGCATGGCTGTGCCCACGTTGGCGACAGTTCCCATGCGCGTGCGGTTCGATGATCGAAAGCAGCTCGTGTCCGAATTCTTGGCATCGCTGGCGCAACAAGCAGAGGAAATGTTACCGTTCTTGCACACTGGCATGCAACACATCCGCGCCATGGTGCCGGGCCTCGGCGTCGACTTTGACCCGGGCCACCTCTTTATCGTACAACCAACCATGGGAGGAGACGGAGACGTGGATCCCATCCAAGCCATGGGTCTTGAGGAACTCCCCAGGAACAAGGCGGACTTCAGCGGATATGCACTCGCCGTACAGTGCATGGCCCACCCAGACGGCACTGTCGACGTTGAAATGCTTTACGATAGCACGGTGCTGCCTCAGACAACAGCAGAAGCTCTTCTCTCACAATTTGAGCACATGATACAACAGCTGCAGACACGCTCTACGTCTGCGATTGGGGAGCTCGACCTTCTCACACACAGTGACGTCGACAGGATTCGCGAATGGAACAAACCTGTCATAGAAGCCGCCCCGCATCGATCATGCATTCATGAACTTGTACAGGCCATGGTCCGTCAACAACCAGATGCTCCAGCCATTTCGGCATGGGATGGCGAACTCAGCTATGGCGCATTGAACAAGACGGCCGCTCGCTTGGCTTATCATCTGCTCGAACACGGCGTCGGGCCAGAAGTCGCAGTCGGCGTGTGCATGGACAAGTCGCTTTGGGCAATGGTCTCAATGCTGGCAATCTTACAGGCGGGTGGCGTGGTGGTCGGGCTCGGCACACAACATCCTCTGGCACGGATTGACACCATCGTCTCCGACGCAGGCATCAAAATAGTTCTGGCCGACAAGTCACAAGCAAGCCGACTGATTGGCCATGTCCCGCATCCGATTGAAGTCAACGCCTCCTTCATCGAAACCCTTTCGGACAATTCAGAGCCGCCACACCTCGAGGGTCTGACGCCAGACAATGCAGCGTGGATTGTCTACACATCCGGCAGTACGGGCAATCCCAAAGGAGTTGTGTTGTCACATGCAGCACTCTGCACAGGCATGCTCAGCCACGGCACGATCTTTGGTAACAATAATCGCACGCGTGCACTTCAATACGCCTCGCATACATTTGGTGTCGTCATGGAAGACATGTTTACCACTCTGATCTTTGGCGGTTGCACATGCATCCCATCCGAAGACGCACGCTTGGATATGAACGACTTGGCCCGGACCATCCGCGATATGGACGTCAACTTCATCAACGTGACTTCTACTACGGCCTCGATGCTCGACCCGAACAAGGTGCCCGGTGTCAAGACGGTGGTCCTTGGTGGTGAAGCTGTTCGACCGGCCGTCGTAGACCTTTGGCTGAACCATGCGAGAGTGCTCAACGCCTACGGGCAGAGTGAGTGTTCTGTTGAGTCTGTCATCAGCATTCTGGAGCGCGCGGAGGACGCTACCAACATTGGCTTTCCTATTGGAGGCTGTGCTGCCTGGGTGGTTGATACGTCTGACTGGAACCAGCTAGTACCAGTCGGAACACCGGGTGAGCTTCTTATTCAGGGGCCTCTTCTTGCGCGTGGCTATCTGAACGATCCGGATAAGACAGCTACTTCATTTGTAACGGACCCAAAGTTCCTGCGCCAACTTGATCTCCTTCCGGGAAGTGGGCACCGGCTTTACCGTACTGGCGATCTCGTTCAGCAAAATGACGACGGTTCTATGATCTACCTCGGTCGCTGTGACTCGCAGATCAAGGTCCGCGGGCAGAGGGTGGAACCTGGAGAGATTGAGAACCAGATTGTGCAATGCTTCACGGGCGAGGTTTCTCACGCTTTTGTCGATGTCGTCGCGCTCCAACAAGGATCTGATCCGGTACTCGTAGCGGCGATTGAGCTGTCCAGTCAAGATTCCGAGGCAGACTCAGCTGACAGCAACGACGGCAACAAGTACGACCTACCACCGACAGTGCGGCAGCCAAGTACACACATCACCTCACTCATACAGCGGATCCGCAACACTCTTCTCAAGGAGCTGCCTCCATACATGGTGCCAAGCTACTTTGTACCCATGGTGCAGCACTTGCCGGTCAACGCATCCGGGAAACTGGATCGACGCGCCACTCGCAACATTCTCACCACTTTGGACCGACATCAGCTAGAAGCCTCCACCCGGGGTAAGAAGAGCCAACCCCAACGACCACTCACTGAGACAGAGCTCCAGCTCCGCGAGGCGTACGCGGAGGTCTTGGGGCGCTCCGCTGAGGACATCGGGCTGGAGGACACCTTCATTGAGCTGGGCGGTGACTCGGTAGCTGCCATGCGGGTCGCAGCGACATGCCGGCAGCGTTTTGGACTGACAGTTCGTGTACGTGACCTATTGCAGAAGCAAAGTATCGAAGGCCTAGCACCGCACGTCCAGAAGTCAGGGGTTCTATCAGATCAGCAACTCGACAACCCTCAACAGTCACTGTCCTCCTTGTCAGATGCCGCCACGGACATTCAAGAGTGGATGCTAGACTACCACATGGCACGGCCCGATATTGGCATGACATACTTTTCACTTGATGGACCTGGTTCACTCACAGGCAATAACAAAATGGCCGACACTCTCAAGAACCTGTTTTCCTCGGTTGAGATTCTACATACAGGTTTCGTGCAAAACAAAGCAGGTGGCTGGAAACGGGCTATCTTGGACGGTTTTGTCCCTGACGTCCGTACTTATACAACAACGGACGGTTCGATTGATGACTGGACTGTTCAGCTGATGAGCAACGAGGGTTCCCGCCCGATACGCCCTGATCACCCACTGGCCGACGTTGCCATCTGCACCACCAGCACGCAGCATCGCATCCTCTTCCGCCTGTCACACGCTATTTGGGATGGCATGTGCATCCAAGCCTTCTGGTCCACCTTGAAGGACATTTTCGAGACTGGCCGCGCAAGGGACAACAGAGCTACCTTTTCGCAATACGTCGCCGAAGTTGAGCGACTTCGCACGCCCGATGCAACAGACTATTGGGACGACCTCCTGCAAGGGTCGACCATGACACCGATTGGGTCACTGAACAAACCCAGCACAGGTAATAACGGCTATGTCTACCGCGCTGCCGTCCTGGGTCCCGGGACGATCAAAGCCGCTGCCCACAGACTCCCGCACAACACCACCTGCGCCAATGTCATCAAGGCAGCCTGGTCTCTGGTACTGGCGCGTCACGCTGGCCGCCGCGACGTTGTCTTTGCAGATATAGTGTCAGGTCGCTCTGGCGTCGACACGTCTGTAGCAAATGCCATGGGGTGCTGCTCCACTCCCATCCCAGTCCGGGTGCGGCTTGCTGATGATTCCACGTACGTCGATCTGGTGCAGAGCCTCCAGCGCCAGCAGCTCGAAAGCATCCCGTACGAGACATTTGGCCTCTACCGCGCCATCAAAGAGTGCACGGAATGGCCTGAGGGCACGCCAGCCACGAGCTGGATCAACCATGTCCCCGCCCGTGTTGATGCAGGCGAGGAGATAATGATTGGTAACACCAAGTACGTGCTCGGACAACCGGCCGCACAGGAGGAGAAGAAGTGGACTTTTAGCGAAGTGAGAATTGCGTGGACGGTGATGGACGGGACTGGGGATTTGGAGTTTCATCTGGTCTATGCGGCGGATGTTGTGGGAGAGAGTGTGGCGCAGAAGTTGTATGATGAGATGGTGTCCACGCTGGAACGGATTCTGGAGGCGCCTGGGGCGTTGATTTCTGAGAGGTTTCTTGAAGAGTGATGGAACAACAAGTGATCACATTTGGGAGTTATCGTATGGTGTTGGGGGTTTGGGTTTTGTCTCTTTTGTATAAAGGTTGCTATGGCGTTGAATGGTTGGTTCTCCCCATAGCAGTGGCTTGAGTCACGTTTTATTTCGTAGTTTCATAGTTGCGAACACAAAGTCACATTGACATGTTGATACAACAATCTTGTTTCCAGTCATACTGAGTGTTTACGCTGCTACTGTGCGGTATGCCGATCGCGACACCGAGCAGAATTTGGCGTGAGTCGGTGTAAGTGTCGGGATATATAGTCAACCGTAGCCTGACCAGGGCTAAGGAATTCCCTTTGTCCCGCAGTAAGTGACGGTATGCCAAGACATCGCGATGGAGTCAAAATGGAGCCAAAAAAGGGAACAAAAACATACAACACCAGGGATTCCCCAGTGGTCACCCACCTGAGTACTAGTCTGGCGATCAGTAGCTTATCTATGGGAGAGCGGACGGGATCCCGAGTTCTCTACTGTCTATGGTCGTATGTGGAAGTAGTGTCCCGAGATTGCCTACTTGAAATGAATTGCGTGCAGTAATGGACACGCCAAAGAAAGTCGCCGTCGTTGGCACCGTTCAGCTTGAAGAATGAATACCTATACCATGCACTGAAGACATCTCGACAGCGTTGCGGACCGCCTTCCTGAGGCTGAGCGCACGCATCACGAACCCGGTTCTGAGGTCGCAATGCAGTTTTAAGCGCAGCAGCTTAAGCGCGCCACTGGGAGAAATCTCCATGACGTTCCTACTTCGGCCAAATACCTACCTATGCATCCATCAGCAAATCAAAGAGTTCAGCTGTCTCGGGTTATGCCCCGATGTGACCCCACAGGACTAGACCTGCCCTAGATAATGCGGGAGTGTAACCTCCGTTACTAGCCCGTTTCGACAGCCGCAACGTCCTCCGCATCGCTTCCGGGTCCATCGGCGGCGCACCCCAGCAATGAGCGGGTCCCGGCCGACTGGTTTTCACGGTGTTCACGGGAAGCATCTCGATTCATGCCGTCAAGAGAGCGCATGATGTCAACCAAGCTGGCTTATGCTCGGAATTGACGGGTAGTCTTCCGCTTGTTGAGGACTGAAAAAAACAGTGAGAGCTGAACTGCCTGCCAGTATGTGGCTATCAACATAAGAGGCGAAAGTCTTGATATAAAAGACGGTCCCCCAAGATGGCACCGGTACGGATACTGACGAATCCTGATCAACCAGTCGAGTCGACAGACCAAGATTGACAAGTTTGACAAGATGCGTGTCGCCTTCGCCATTCTCGCTGGACTCCTTGCCAACACAGGCAGCGCCTCTCCCCTCGAGGCGCGCCAGTCAGGCACCAATCCCTTCGTCGGTCGCAGTCTGCTCGTCAACCCCAAGTACAGTGAATCGCTCGAGAAGACTCGCCAGGCTTTCCTGTCGCGCGGCGACCAGACCAATGCGGCCAAGGTGCAGTACGTCCAGAACAAAGTCGGCACCTTTGTCTGGATCTCCAACATCTTTCTCCTCGGCGACATCGACGACGCCATCCGCAATGCCCGCGCCGCCCAGGCCCGCGGTGAGAAGCCCATCGTCGGTCTGGTTCTCTACAACCTCCCCGACCGTGACTGCAGCGCCGGCCACTCTTCGGGCGAGCTGAGCCTCGACCAAAACGGACTCAACCGCTACCGCTCCGAGTACGTGCAGCCGTTTGCCCAGAAGCTCAAGGCCGCGTCGGATCTCCAGTTCGCCGTCGTCCTCGAGCCCGATGCCATCGGCAACATGGTCACGGGCACCACCGCCTTCTGCAAAAACGCCCGCGGACCCCAGCAGGACGGCATTGCCTACGCCATCCAGCAGCTCCAGGCCAGCCACATCCACCTGTACCTGGACGTCGCCAATGGCGGCTGGCTCGGCTGGGCCGACAATCTCAAACCCACCGCCGCCGAGGTAGCCACCATCCTCCAAAAGGCCGGCGGCAACGCCCGCATCCGCGGCTACTCGAGCAACGTGTCCAACTACAACCCCTACTCGACCAACAACCCACCCCCTTACACGGCTGGAAGCCCCAGCGCCGACGAGTCCCGTTACGCCACCTCGCTCGGCAACGCCCTCCGAGAGCGCGGCCTCCCCACCAGCTTCATCATCGACCAGGGCCGTGTCGCCCTCGACGGCGCCCGCAAGGAATGGGGCGAGTGGTGCAACGTTTCCCCCGCGGGCTTCGGCCAGCCGTTCACGACCAACACCAACAACGCCAACGTGGACGCCATCGTCTGGGTCAAGCCCGGTGGCGAGTCGGACGGGACGTGCGGCATGTCGGGGGCTCCGGCGGCGGGTTCGTGGTTTGATGCCTATGCGCAGATGTTGACGACGAATGCGCACCCGGATATTCGCGCTGGCGGCGGCAACGCCCCGGGGCCTAGCTCCACGAGTGCTGCCCCGGTTCCGAGTGCTACTGCGCCGGGCGGTGGTGGTGGTGGGAATTGCGCTCCTAGGTGGGCACAGTGTGGTGGGCAGGGGTGGTCGGGGCCGACGTGCTGCTCCGAAGGGACGTGCCAGGCGAGTAATCAGTGGTATTCTCAGTGCTTGTAAATAAGGTACCTAAGTGGTTGGATGTATATAAGGGGGTTTTCTGTTGGTTGTATATAAGAGGATCTTCTGTTGGTTGTAGATAGGGGAACGGTCAACATGATAGGTAGATAGCACAAATCAAGTTCGCTGGTAGCGAAGAGCAGTGAAAAACATGTCCAAAATGCGGTTGTCACCCCACCTTCGGCCAGGATGTCGAACAGGGTCGTATCGAGTGTCGGAGTTGTGAAGAACGCCCGGTTTTAAGAGAGGACATGGGATGAAAAAAGCATTGTCCATATCCCAAAGACCCAAAAGCACAAATGGTAAAATACGGTATATAAGCTTATCTAGAACTGCAGTTTCCATAGAAGAGCTTTTGAACGAGCGACTGGAAGAAAAGAAGAGTAAGGAAATAGTACCCTGTCAACACTTGGGAGGTTCCCCAAACGCCATCCGCTCCTCTCATCATGATGATGATTGCGCCCTAATAAGGGAAATCGCCAAAAGGTCCAGCCCCTCAGAAGCAGCGGAAGGAATTGATGCGATCATTCCAGCCGATGATACCCAAATCGGGAAATCCAGGATTGACGATATTGGCGTAGCTAGCACCGGAGCAAAAGTTGTCACTGTAAGGGTATTATGGTCAGCATCTGTCCTTTGAAGTGGAGAGGGGTGGGCAAACATACTCGTAGATTGTGCAGACACGGCCAGGGTCGGGGCCAAAGGCAGTGATGATGTTGGGCCATCCGTTACCGAGGGTGTGGCAAACACCAACGGCAACTCTCAGGTGCTCGGTGCGCCCACCGTAGTGAGCATGCTCACCAACAAAGACGCCGTTGGACTGGCGCTTCTCCCTAGTTGGTGAGTGTCACGGTTAGCAATTGGAGTTGGACATCGCCAGGCTGTCTTTGGGGGAAACTCACTTGATCGGGCTGTCAAGGACAGAATTGGGGAAGGGGCAGCATCAGCGGCCGGGGCCGGGGTGGGGACCGCAACTGCAACACCAGCCAGAGCCGTGATGGCGATGAGAATGGCGGAGGTCTTCATATTGGAAGTTGGTGCGGATTTGATGGATCTTTTGAACTTGAGTAGATGAGGTAGGTACTGATGAAGATGCTTGGTGAGTGCCTGGTGAGAATAGAGGAGCATTCAAACGAGGGATAACACGTTGTTCTTATGGTGTTCCCGAGGTCAACATATACCCTTTTGTCTCTACGACATCATCCAGGTTGTACCACTTGAGACTTACCCAGCCTGCTTGACAGTGAGGCATTGAGAAGTCGTGACAGTCCTGATCATGGAGAGTGATTGTCCATCACAGGCAATTTTGATTCTTCCAACCAAAGGCACACTAGCACTCACTCTTGATGCAGTGACAAAGACAGGTGCATGCTGAGATATGCAGGGACGAGAGACCAGTATCGAAACTAATACAGTCAGATGGACGGAATAATAGTATGTGTTTGACTTGAAGGAAATGTCTTTCATCACAAGGTCTAAGGCTCGGATAATTTGATACTTGGCATGAATGCCGTGCTGACTGCCAGTGGAACAAGACTAGTACTTAGCATCACCACCAACTGACTAGTCGTCAGCGAAAGACGTCCATAAGGGCCGAGTCTTGGCTCATGCGTCTCGTCAGCCAAGGCATCCATAAGGGCCGAGTCTTGGCTCATGCGTCTCGTCAGCCAAGGCATCCGAAATAGTAGGTATGAACAATCAATATAAGCTGGTTCATAGGAATTAGTAAAGAGCTTGCAATGATGCAATCTGACTCAGCTTACCGCAAATTCCATTAGGACACTACCATAGTTTAGGACGACGGAGCTATCATCAGGTTGGCTCTATTGTCTATGGCCGTGTGCGGTTGCTTGGTACAGAATTAGCTCACTTGAGAGTAGGAATTCCGAACACCAAAGACAACAAGGCTTAGACAGCCTCAACTCCTCATCGTGCGATCTACATGAGGTGTCGTTGGTTTCCGGTCTAATGTAGTCTCGCTTCTTTCATGAGCGGGAGCGAATACAGGCTTTCAAGTTTTGTAATTCTTTATGTATTGCTAGGCACACTGGAAAGGCGTTGGTGAAAATGGGGTCTTCTGGCAACATAGGGGTGCTCCGAAAAGGGGCTTGTGGATAGCCCGAAATGAACACACAACAACTTTCTTGGCGTTGCTATGGGCAACTAACCTTCTTTCTGAGTGCAAGTGTCCACATGGCATGAAATATGCTCTATGATCAGTATCTTTGGTTATATGCGATTATATTTCGAGCATAGATTGTTTCCATCGGGTCGCATACAATTCTCGATCAATCATTCATGCAGTCGCGATTTTTCCAGTCTGTTTTCTGCCAAGACAAGGTGATCCTTCAATCCTTCATGCACTGAGTTTAAGTCTAGAAAGATTTAATCATACCACATGAAGATGTTGAGGTTATTCAGAACCCCTAATGGTTGGCACTTCTAAATAGCTTTGTCTCCAATTATAGAAACAAATATGGTCAGTAGTAACAAGATGATCTTGAACAAACTTGTAACCAGCAGCTGACAGCCTAGATAATAGCATCATCAGCTGGGCAGAATGGCTGTCTTGCCAGATCAAGACAAGAGGTTTCCACAAGTGATAGCTCACCGGGGGTACAAAGCCGCGTTCCCCGAAAACACCATGGCCGCTTTTCGCGGAGCGGTGGATGTGGGTGTGGATGGGATCGAGACGGATTTGCGCCTTTCGAGGGATGGGGTGGTGGTGTTGTCGCATGTCAGTTTTTATCCTTCTCCATTTAGCATGCCTGTCTTATACAGCGGCACTGTGATGCTGTGTTCATTGGATTGGAGGGACGCTGATTTGTTGGGAGGTAGGACGCTTCGCTGGTCAGATGTTTTGGTAGGAATGCAAGGGTTGATGGGCTTGACTGGGAAGAACTCAGTAGTTTGCGGACTGTACGGGGTGAGCCAAAGCAGTCCATGGCGAGGCTGGTGGATTTATTGAGTTATTTAAGGGAGACGGAGGCAGAGGAGGTTTGGGTGTTGCTTGATATCAAGGTGTGTCTCCCAATTCTGCTGTGCTTTGACTGCTGGAAAGGAAAATAGAAAGAAATTTACGAACACAGATATCACCACAACAGAAAGATGGAAATTATGCCCCCGGGGAATTATTCAACGCCCTGAAAAGAGACTTGGCTTCAACGCCGGTGAGATCGGGGTCAAGAACTTGGGAGGAGAGAGTCAAGCTGGGAGTTTGGGATGTAAGTCTGCCCCTTGATTCACTGACTCCAGCACCGTTGCTAACACTTCCCCTGATGTTAGGAAGAATGGATCGCGGCATGCACCCGATACCTCCCTGACTTCCCGATAGTATTGCTCACCCCCTCGCCTGCATTTGCTTCTTCTATGCTGGAGCAGTCCTCCGCTAAGAGTCTTGACCTCCATTTTGGGTTACTCAACTATACATTCGCCTTTGGGCATCGAGACAGGGCATTCCTTAAGCGGGCAAGGAGCCTGAAGACGAAGGAGGAGAAACCGATGGTGTTCTCCTGGTCTGACAATGATGATATGTGGATGGCGAGAAGCATATGCAACGGAGTCGACGGTGTCATCACAGACGACCCGGGGAGATTCAAGGAGCTGTGCAGTCAGTGGGACGATCCGTGGGTTCGTAAGCAAGCAGAAACATGGACGCTGTGGGAACGAATCTTTTGCGTGGGAATATCGATGAATGTTTGGATTATGGAGGTTACTTCTTGGGTGATGAGTTGGATATCACCAACCGACAATGGGTTGATGAACGTGGGTGTGTACAAATAATCGTGAGATATTTCAGGTTGTATGATCGTCGAAACAATTGCAACGTATCAAGGACTTTGAATGCAAGGTGAAAACGTGGAAGCAGGTGCACTCCGTGCAGAAACCACTTTGGGCTCGAACATGATGTTTGGGATGTTGGGTTTTCAGAACCATGTTGGCTAACACTTGAATGTTACATTGTTGGGAAAAAGAACATGTTCAGTTCATGTCCGATCATGTTCGGTCTGGTAAGAGTGGTAGTCGAGACATCAATTACTGGGTGTGAAGATTGCTGTGCACTAAGGTACCAGGTAACAGCCTGCTCTCCGCCCGTTTCTACGCTGCCAGTTTACCCCGAAGCCAAAGAGATTCTGGCCTTGCTCCTTCCTATCACAACGCTCCACCTTGCCCTTCCCTCCTCCCGCGGTGTCACCCTCAGCTGGATGTCCCTCTTTGGTCTCGGCAGTGTTGGTGTGCCTGACTTGACCTCTGGTGCGTGCGGCCACACTCCGTCCCTTCCCACAGGCGTCAAGTCCGCACGCAAAATCAGCAGTGCAGCAGCAATCAAAATCTCAGTCGACGCAAATTGACGTGCGGGACAGAGATGCGGTGCTGAGCCCCACGCCAGGAAAGAACTTGGTGCAACCCTTCCCTTCTCCTCTTTTGGCACAAATCGGTATGGGTCGAACTCCCCAGCAGCTGGTCCATACACCGCTTGACTCTCGTGCACAGGTCGCACTGGCATCTGGAGGTAATTTCCCTTCTTCAGCGTCCACCGATCCAGCGTCGTGTCTTCGGTGACCATGCGCCAAGCAACTTGCGAGTGTCGCGTTCGCTGCACCTCTTGGTACGTTGAAAGGAGAAGTAAACACTCGGTCTGCAGCACTGCCACGTCCAAAATAAACTCATCCCCTTTCTTCTCAACGACCTTATCCCACAACTCCTGTCGAATTTCCTTCAGCAATTCAGGACGCGAGTAAATCCCGTACACTGTCCAAAACAACGTCGGCACTGTATTGGGGTACGCGGCATTACTCAGTGTTGCCTGCATCTTGTAGCAGTCCTCCTCGCTGATCCCTCCCTGCCGCAACAGTTCCTGACGTTTGGTGACCAGGTACGACACGTCCTCTGGCAATCCCCGGCCAAAGTATTCCCCAAACGCGGCAAATACTTGATCACGCGCATTTCGTGCTTTGTGCAGCGGATCAATCCCCAACATCTGATTTGGTCGGTTCTCTTCCCACACCCAAAGCGCATCCTCCACCTCACGATTTTTGAACGGATGCTCAGCACCGTACAATCCCACAGCCGTCGCTTGGACAATGGCGTGCTTTGCCCATGCGAATAAGCCCACCGCCTCGTTGCTTGCTAGCATCTCATTTGCGTGGATCAGAAGTTGTCGTCCCATCCGCAGGTTCTGCGCGTCAAGATGCGGGCCAGGTGCCAAGGCTTCCTTTGTGCCCGTGGAAAACTTGTCCAGGAGAGCGCCGTCGAATAAACCAAAAGCTTCAGAGCTGACAGCATCTGCGGGAACCTTCAGAAAAGGGGTAAAAGAGAGAGTCTTGGATTTTGCCACGAGCTGGGTCAGCCTTGTGGTTTTGGTGATGTAGATCTTGAAGCCGAGTACGCCCAGGGAGTAGATTTCTTCCGAGGGGTCACTATTCTGGGTGAGGATGTTGTAGTAGTTGAAGCCATAGTACAAAAGGCCGAGTACGTGGCCAACGACCGGTACGGGAATTTTGGGGGTGATTCTCCGGGGTTCTCGGGGGTCGTCGAAGTAGCTGTAGAGAAAGTCGATGCCGTAGGCGAGCACGGCGATACCGGCTGTGCCCAGGATGATGTTTTCGTAGGGCATCTTGGCGGAGTTTTGCAGAGTAGCGATGCACACACTGGCATGCCCACGGGTTCTTGGTATGTCCATGAGTGGTGTATACTCTTATGTGATGCTGGTCGAGTGTCAGCGGCGTGGCGGGCAGGGAGGGTGTGGGTGGCACCACCCGGGATTGAGGGATGCCATGCCAAGTCACCATTCGGCTTCACATTCGATAAGATGCAGTTCAATCATCTTCAGACAGTATTAGTACCACGATCTCAGGCTTATCAACCTGATCTGCTTGCATTATCCCGCTGTTACATTCAACTCTATCTCAACGACCTCCCACAAACCCGCGTTACGATGATCTTCCACCCCCCTGCCTGGCTCCCCGCCATCACCGAGAACCACCTATCCGAGCTCGGTACAATCAGTGATTTCGTCCTAAAAGGTCAACCGAAAGAGGAATGTTTCAACCCCTCCCCTGCCGAGTCCCCAGTTCTTGTCACGTCGCAGGGGGACAAGTCCAAGACCGCCAGCCAGCTCGCCGACGATGTCGAGGCACTCGCAGCAACCCTGTCCCGAGACCTGGGATGGCCCCCCAACGACGCCGCCGACAAGGTCATCGCCATCTTGTCGGAAAATACCCTGGATTACATGACCTGCTGCTGGGCCATCCACCGCCTCGGCGCAACCTGCCTCCTCCTCCACGGCAGCACTCCCCCTAACGAAAACGCCGCGCATCTCAAAAAGACCAATTGCACAGTCTTGATCACCTCCCCGACCCTCCTTCCCTCGGCTCGGGCTGCTCTCTCCGGTGCCGGCGTGTCCGAGTCAGAATCACGTCTCTACCTGAACGGTCCCAACTCAGATGACCAGCTCAAAACAATCGAAACCCTCCTCACCTCCGGCACCTCCCTCTCCCCTCTTCCTTCAGCCCCGAAGAACCCCATCGCCTACCTCTGCCCAACCTCCGGAACATCTGGCACCCAAAAACTCGTCCGCATGACGCACTCCGCCATCATCGCCAACATTCTGCAGTTATCCGTGTTGGAACGCCTCTCCCGGTCCGAATTCGAAATCGTCCTCGGCGTTTTGCCACTCTCTCACGTCCAGGGCATCGTCGCCTCGCATTGCTCCGTCTACCTCCGCGACAGGATCATCGTCCACTCCAAATTCGACATGCAAGCAGCTTTAGCTTCCATCCAGACCTTTAAAATTAACAGGCTGTACTTGGTTCCTTCTGTCCTGGCCGCGCTGATGGGCAACCCCTTTTTGTTCAAAGCGTTTAATTTATCTTCGATCAAATCAGTTTATGTCGGGGCGGGGAATGTCACACCCGAGTTACGGCAAAAGGTGAAAGCGGCGCAGGCCGGGTGGAATATTGTTACTGGGTACGGACTTACGGAATCCCCGTGTGCGGTGGCTATGAGCAGTCCGAGGGAATACGTGGATAATACGGTCGGCGTACTCCTCTCTTCCTACCAGGCAAAGCTGCTAAGGGAGGACGGGACGGAGGTGGAAGGGTTCGATGAGCCGGGAGAGTTGGTGGTTAGCTCCCCTAACCAGGCAGCTGGGTACTTTCCCCCCTCGGAAGCCGACACGACTTTCTCCCAAGACGGGTGGCTACGCACAGGAGACGTGGCTCTGTTCAGAAAAAGTCCAGACGGGGACGCGCATCTGAGTATTGTGGACAGACTAAGGGATATGATCAAAGTCAAAGGACTGCAAGTCTCGCCTGTGACGATGGAAGCTTGCTTGAGGGAGCATGAGAAAGTGGCGGATGCAGCGGTGATTGGAGTCGCCGATGAACTGGCTGGGGAACGACCCAAGGCTTTTGTGGTTCTGGCAAGGAAACTGGAAGGAAAAGAGGCAGAGGAAGAGTTCTTTGATGAGCTGGATGATTTCGTCGAGGAGAGACTGGCCGAGTCGCATTGGCTGAGGGGACGGTATGAGATTATTGAGGCGCTGCCGAGGAATCCGAGTGGAAAGGTGTCCAAGGGGGTGTTGAGGGCCAAGGAGAGGGGGGAGTAAATATTTTTCATGCAGATATGTCGTTCGGTATTGATTCATTACCCAGGGCCATGATTGAGAATGATATTGGGTCAATCTTGAAGTAAATTCCCTTCCCTATAAGTCTCTGAAGCAAGAGGATCAAAAATGGGTTATGTTATGTATACGGTATGGACTGCAGCCAAGTAGTTACAGTAAGTCCTCTTGCATCGACGAGGCTGTTGTGATGGCATGTACAGTGGCTTAACATCAAGTCCGGTGTTCCAAGAAAAGAGACGGGTACATCCGGGATAGCCACCATACGCTGGCATTCATTGACATACAAATTCCGGGTTTGTATTTTATCCACCTGTTCGACACATACTCCAACCAAGAACCCCTAATTATCTCTCCTTAAACATCAACATAGCCCCCATGTTCGGATTAAACGTGGCATGATCCGGCGTGTCCACTGGTCTGTGCCCATCTCCCTCCGCACACTTGATATCGTACTGCGTAACAAAGTGAACCAAAATCAGCTTGATAATGTCCTGCGCGATGAATCGGCCGGGACAGGCATGCGGTCCGCTGCCCCAAGGAAGCATGTCGTCGTGGATCGACGCGAAGTGGAATTTTGTCGCATCCCCTTCTTCACGCTTCTTCTTCCACCGCGTGGCATCAAACTTATCTGCTTCTCTGTGGAGGTCTGGATCGAGTCCCAGTAAACGGCTCGGCATGACCATGGGTGTACCTTGAGGGAGATGCAGGCCGTCTTTGAAGGTGTAGCCCTCTGGTTCGAGGACCATGCGTTGCATTGTATCTGAGATAGATCTTAGTGAGGACACCAGTGGATAGGATTGGAGATGCTTACTGAATTGCAGATTGTGTATCCGTTGGCTTTCCTTCATGAAGCTATCCAGCAACCGAAGCTCACCCAGCGCACGACGGGTCCAGGTGCTACCGTTCTCTGAAAACACAAGCGAGATCTCCTCCCGAATCTCGGCCAGTGTGTTCGCGTGATCAATGTCAATCAAGTCGTACAATATCGAAAGGCAAGTACTCGCAGTACTGGGAACCGAGGCGGCAATGAGGAAGGCGACATCTTGCATGATATCCCCGGGACTTGGGCGGCTTTTCCCGCTGTTCATGTACGACTCCGCGAGCCACCCAATACCATCTCCCAGTTTGGACTTTGAGTTGTTGTCATCTTTCTTGGCTTTCACCTCGGCAACACGAGCCTGTACCACGGGTTTGAGGATCTTCTGCCCTTTTCTGCGGGCAAGGTAGATGCCTATCACGTACTTATCCAAAAACCTCGATGTCCAGCGCAGCCAGGTAGGGTACCAACCGTTGCGGACACGTGCGGTGGCAATCATGCCGGCGCCGAAATACATCATGCAGACTTGGTGCCATTCGTCATCGTCCCATAGCTCTGACCCGACCAAAACCCGGGCCATGAGCCTCCCAACGATCTGGAAGAGTGCCATGAACCCGGGGTGGGAAGTCCAGTCTTGGCTGGGAGGGATGAGACGAGGAACCACCTTGGCACATGCCTGATGAAGAGGCTGAATAAGGTCATCTTGTTTTCGGTCAGTTGGAAATTCTTTGCGTGAGGATAACGAACAACTTACTCAGCGACTTGTTCAAATCTTGACGAACAACATGAATGATGCGGTCCGTTACTTGTGGAGCACCTATGTCTGCAGAAATTTGAGACTATACGTGTCAGAGTAGGCCAGCTCGAACCAGTACCTGAAGTGCGCCACCTACCTTGTTGAGAAATTCATTAAAGCTGAGCTTACTCGAGCTAGCATTCCGAACCTCCTCAAGGTACTTTGTCGGCAGAATAGCCAATGGGCGTGAAGTGTTGGTCGAGTTGAAGAAAGAGAAGGGTAAGCCTTGTTTGGAGTATTCTTGGTAACCTCGGGTCAGCAAAGCGTTACCCTCTTGGGCATATCGTTCCATCGACCTTTTGCCTCCATCGGTGAAGTCGACGTATGGCATATCCAATTTACCAGCCTTCCTCTTCAGAGCGGACTTTGCAATCAGCCCAAGGAGAAGCCAAGCCGCCACGACCGTGATGGCAATTGCCGAGGTCGGCAGCGAAGCCGCAACTGCGGCTATCCATCCGGGCAGAGCGTCGCGGTTCATCGTGAGGTTCATGAGCGGACATGCATCGGAGATTTTTGCCATCACCAGAACCATAATCTCTTTCCATCAAATCGATCTAGAGAAGATAGTGTGGTGGGGGTCACAGCGTTTTGGTGTGGTGGCACCATTGTCACTTACCGTTCGACTGCAGACCAGACATGAGGGATTACAGGATCAGGGGTAACCCACAATTGTGGTTGCGCATTACTCTCTTGCATTTGCGACACAGCAGTCGGAAATGAGCTTCGTCCGGTGGCCAAGTCCGTGCCTGACTTACCTATCATTACCACAGTTCCATCATATCGTGCCTGTGCTATCCCGTTGCTCTTCATCATCCGGATGGAGATTTTGCTCTTTATTTAACCGCTTCAATACCACCCGCTGGCATTTTGTGCTGGTTTGGACCCCAGTCGCCAGCATGGACGCCGCTCTGTCCAACATATCGTTCCCCAAAGTCACCATCCCAAGTACACTCTTGGCATCCATCAAGACCGATGTCAAGCTCTCTACTCTGTCCATTGTCCTGGTTGCCGGATTGCTAGTTGTGTCGCAGCTGTTCGGCTCGAGAAAAGGAAAGCCATGGGTGCGGGTAGGACGATCACCAGGCCCGCTGGGACTGAGGAGCCTATCAGCGCGTATGGACTTTTTCAAGCGGGGGCGTGCCATTGTCAGGGAAGGGTATAACAAGGTGGGTTCTGATTCGATCAGAAAGATGCTCACTCTTGCTGATTGTCATGGCATGTACAGCACAAGGGCGAGAACTTTGTCATACAGACTGCCGAAAAGGAGCAGCTAGTTCTGGCACCTCGGTTCCTGCCCGAGATCCGCATGCTCCCCGAGAGCAAGCTCAGCCATGCGCACGTTCTCATGGACTACTGGGTTGGCGAGCACATCGGGGCTGACATTGCACTCGCTGGCGCACAGCATATCGATGCCGTTCGAGGGCCCTTGACGAAAACACTCCGTAAGTACCTGAGGAGGCTGTTTCCAATTCCTGATCGGAGCTAGAATGCTGACTGTCATCCACTTCGTTAGCCATCACGGTACCGCTCATGCATCGCGAGTACCTCCGCACAAGCGAAAAACTGTTCAGCGAGGTGCCCAAAGACACCAGACAGATCAATGCGTACCAGTTCTGCTACGCCATGATCTCCAGCATGACGTCCACCGTCTTCATCGGCGAGGAGCTGACGCACCGCGGCGGCTGGAGCGAGATCGTCGCAGAGTACTTTCCCGAGGCATGGCGAATCCGCATGGCGCTGAAGCCGTGGCCCAAGAGCATTCGACCGCTGGTAAAGCCGATTCTGGTGCGCAACAACAGACTTGAGGAAATCATCGCGAAAGCCGAAGCGTTCCTAGATGAGCCGGTCCGCAAGAGACGCGAGTCCCACAATCAGGATACCGACATTCTCAAGTTCTTGGCCGACTACGGCGAGTCAACACGCAAAATCGGTATGCAGGTCGTGGGCATTATTACCGGAGCGCTTAACACATCGACATTCGCCCTCACGCAGGCCATTTATGACTTGTGCATGCACCCCGAGTATATTGCTGATATCCGTGCCGAGGCCAGAGAAGCGTTGGCAAGCGAGAATATGCAGTGGACGTTGGAGACGTGCAAAAAGCTGCATCTTCTCGATAGTTTTCTGAAAGAATCCCTGCGTCTATTTGCCCCCGAAGGTCTTGCCATCACCCGCAAAGCGACATCTGCTTTTGGTCTATCGGACGGCACTTGGATTCCCGAGGGGACGTATGTGGCGGTGGCAGGCGAAGGAATGGCACTCGACCCGGAGTTCTACCCGGACCCCGAGAAGTTCGATGGACGTCGGTTCGTCGACAAGAAGACTAGTCTACCGCTTGCACCAGAGCGGGAGTTTCACGGTATCGAGCCAGGCAATGCCATGTGGGGGGCTGGTCGGCTAACGTGCCCTGGTCGCCACTTTGCCAGCGTGCTAAGCAAAATGATTATCGCAAACTTGCTTTTGCGGTACGACATTTCGTTGCCGCCGGGACAAACAGAGCTGAAGCCTGGAGCGGAGATGGATGCCAACCTGCTGCCTGATATGACCCAAATGATTGTGTTGACCGAGGTTCAGGCTAGGTAGTCGGGAGATGGGAGTTGGTTGTTTGAGTGGACGGGCTTTAGCCGTACCTTAGTTATTATAGGTACCTACTGTCTCCAGCAATGGAAATATTCTGGAACAGAAAGAAATTTCATCTCTGATAGTGTGCGTGCCTTCCATCCCCGTTCCATCCCGTTCCTTTCCTGCAACGAGTACAAGTACATCGTCACCTGCCTTGCATCCAATGCCGCCTCCAAAGACAACTGGTCCCATGGTCCAGCGGTCTGAGGAGGTGACTCCTGAGTCTCTGTTGAGAGCCTTTTGAGGCATATCCGGAGAGGGGATCGTTCGATTCCCACCGCAAGCAAAACCCTCGAGGGTTTTCGTAGCCGGCCCCGCATTCGTGCGGCGCCGGTGGGCTTTTGCGATTTTTACCCTCTTCATCAATCACAATTCCATGTCAGCTTTCTTTTTTTTTTTTTTCTTCTATATAACTTTATTCCAAGTTGTGTTTGAATGATCTTTCTAGGTTTGAAATAAAGTTCGCCGCTCTTGGGTCGCATGCAGTGGCTGAAACCTACAGTTCGCTACCAGTATACACTTACTATCTGTCGATAATCAAAGTTTTGGCATGGAAACACCGGAAGAGGTTTACTTGCTGCGTGCTTTGTGTTTGTCCGACGTCTCGGAGCACTAAAAAAGGGCCCCTAAAAAAGGACTTTGGGGTTCCTGAAGATCCGGTTTAAACACCGGGTCCTAGACATTCCCAATATCCCACCCTTCTAATTCGGTACATTCCAACATGAAGATTTCAGCTAGGTAACAGTGTTAGTGGTTTGCCAACATCATGAGTTCGGCATCACAGTCGATATCGAAATCCAGGCGAGCATCGAAGCCAAGCGCCGTGCCAAGACGAGCGACGCCGTTGCCATCAGCATACCTAGACGGCCTTCTCTTCCCGGGTGCTGATGCCAGCAGCCCGTTCCGTCTACCAACTCACGGGCAACACACCTCGAAACCATCGTGGTGCCACCGGCATCGAGGTTTGGTATGACCTTGGCATTTCGTGGTGCCACCGGTAACGGGCCGCACCAAGGTACAGGGCCCAATCCTCACAAAGACGGCATGACGACGGATCATAAACCCTGCAGATCCAAGGTTACGTTGCATATGGTTGACGGAGCTGTGCAGAGACTGCGCCGCCGTCTCGCCTCGTACGAATTCCATGCGACAATTGTAGCTATTCCGATTCTTGTCTCGATAGCACATAGCCGCTGCCGACCGTTGATGGCCCTCCCCCCCTGTTTCCCATCGATCCCCGTTCCGATCGGCTGGATAACTAGCGCAATCAGCTCGTGGGAAGACCATCCACACCACGACATCGGAATTGAGCCATGATCCAACTACGACTCGAGTCGTCGCCAATATCGCCATCATGCTCGATCGAGGTCGAAGATGCCTGGGGGCCTCAGGTCCACGGATGCAATAACGACTTTGACTTGACACTTCTGTACCAAGAGGTCGTCTTGTTCATTGGACCGCTGGCTGTTGTCATTCTGTTGGCTGCGATACGACTGTGGCAGCTAATACGCTGTCGTGTCGTCGTCGCCTCTCCCGTGCTACACATACTCAAAGTCATCAGCTACGTGCTGTTGATACTCTTAAGTGCTGCGTTTTTGGCGGTTCAAACAACACTCAAAACTTCTGTCACACGAGCAACTCTACCAGCGTCAGTTCTGGGCATCGTCGGCGCCATTATTCTTCTGCTCACGTCAAATCTCGAACATGGACGTTCGGTGCGCGCCTCAACCGTGCTGGTCCTCTACCTTGGTTACTCTACCGTCGCAGAAGCGTTGCAGGCCCGAACCCTATGGGCCATGCCAAACAACGTGGTTGTCGCTGCCATACAGACTACCATTGCCGCCCTGAAGTTGGTCATCTTGATCCTCGAGCTTTGCCCCAAGGACACCCAGCCCGGTATCCGTCAACCTACCCCAGACGAACGTGCAAGCATCATCTCACGCATGCTCATATGGTGGCTGCTTCCCTTGCTGCGGTTGGGACAACAAAAGACTGCGTTGACTCCTGACATCCTTCCTAGCATTGAGCACAAACTGACGCGCGCTGGTGACGCCAAATCTTCGGAAGACGACAAAGAAAAGTCCAACACAAGAGGGCGAGGAGAGAGTAGCGATGATGTCTTGGTCAAGCCGTCCATCTTCGGCCACATTTGGGCGGTGCGAGGATGGCTGGTACTCAGCGCCATTCCACCACGGCTCGCCTACACGGGATTCCTTTTCGCACAGCCTTTTCTCATACACAAGGCTACCAATTGGCTCGCCACACCGTTGGATGACAACACCTACAGAATTGGTGGTGGCCTTATTGGTGCCTACGCTATCGTGTACGTAGGTCTTGGGGTAAGATTCATCACGCTCTTCTCCTCCTTCGTAGAGCAACAAAAGATGTCTTTCATGGCAGATTACTAACCCTTGGCTTCCGCAAGATATGTAGGCTTCACAAGCTTTCTACCGCCAATGCACCGCTCGCGCCATCACGGCTGTCCGGGCCGACCTAGTCACCAAGATCCACAGCCACAGTCTAAAGCTCAGCGCATCGTCACAAGCCCAAGACTCGGCAACTACACTCATGAGTGCGGACGTCGAGCGGTTTGCGGTGGGCACGCGCAACTTGCACGAGGCATGGGCATCCCCAATCGAGTTGGGTATCGGCCTGTTCATCCTCGAGACTCAGATCGGTGTCGCTACGGCCGCTGCAGCAGGGCTGACCGTTGTCTTCATTGCGCTCACGGGCCTGATTGCTGGCGCCGCGGGCAAGCGGCAGAATGAATGGCTCAAGGGCATGGAGGAGCGTATTGCTGGCACTACGCAAGCTCTCAAGGCAATGAGGGGCATCAAGATGACGGGTGCCTCCTCTGTTATCCGCCACGACATCATGGCGCTTCGAAGGGCCGAGGTACGCCGGATGCGCAGGTTTCGACAAGTTCTAATGGTGGTACTGTGGTCCATGTTCATTCCTGTCATTTTAGGCCCCATTCTCGCCTTTACCGTTTACAACGTGTACGTAGGCCCAAAGACGGGACAGGTTCTTACGCCCGCCGTGGTGTACCAAGTCTTGACAATTTTGGGCATCTTTGGCAACAGCATCGCCGTGCTTCTGCAAAGTTCCGTCGATATCGTGACAGCCGGTGCCTCTCTCAAGCGCATCCAGGACTTTTTGCTTGGCGAGAACACACGCGAGGACAAGCGTACGCTCCTGCCTGGTAGCAACTCTCGACTACCCGTACCAGAGGAGGATGAAGACGATAATGGTAACGACGACGAAGACCTCCTCCTTGACCGGCCGCGTCAGCCTCCCAATCGCAACACGAATGTCCTCCGACTAAACTCGATCCGGCGCAGACTCAGCAGCAACCCCAGCATGCTCCGGCTGAGCAGGGCTTGCGCCGGATGGAGCACTGACGGACCCATGGTAGTCAGCAACGCCAACCTGGAAGCTTCTGGGCCAGGTATTGTAGCGGTAGTCGGGCCTACCGGCAGTGGAAAAACTACACTGCTCCGCATGCTCCTCGGTGAAACGGAACATGCTGAGGGTATCGTTGGCATCACAAGTCGCCGTATCGGGTACTGTAGCCAGACTCCCTGGCTCACCAATGCCAGTGTCCGGGAGAACATCGTGGGGTCAGGCGGCGTGTTTGATCAGGGGTGGTACAACACAGTTCTACAGGCGACTGCTCTCCATAGAGATATCAGTATGATGGCAAAGGGCGATTCCACAATAGTCGGCAACGGAGGGAGCAGTCTGAGTGGCGGACAAAAGAAGAGAATAGCCCTTGCCCGAGCCGTCTATTCCAAGGCGCCAATATTCGTTCTGGATGATCCTTTCAACGGCTTGGATGGCCGTACGGAAGGAGTGGTCCTGGAGTCGCTCTTTGGGCTAGAGGGCCTGTTGCGAAAACGCCATCCGGCGTTGGTCGTATGGGCGACAAGTGAAGGTATGTCTAAGCAATCCATCTACCCAGACTAGATCGACAAGAAGCTCATCAAGTCTCGGATCAGCGAAACAAGCCAGATTCGCCGACCGCGTCATTACGCTGACAGAATCCGGCGACGTTCGGAAACGGGACTCTCTCCTGGCCTCCCTAAAACCACAGCGCGCCAACTCTTCATGGCTAGATGTAGAGTCGGGGGAGTCTGGGCGAGAGGACCAAGACTGGAGAACCCCTAAGGACCGGCCCCTGAGTACCATCGAGATTTTCGAAGGGCTTGTTGTCGGGCGAGACAACCAGCATCAATCCTCCCCATCCGAAACCGGGGACGATGACGGGAACGCGCCTGGCAAGAGCCCGGTGGCTTATCGCTACTATATAGGCGGCGGCGGAAGGCGAAAGTTTCTGTTATTCTTGGCTGTGATCTCCATGTTCATTGCTGGTTCCATGGTTTCCCGTGAGTCTTCCGCTCTCGAGGACCTTACATGACCGTTTGAGCTGACTCTTTGGCAGAGGTGTGGGTGGTTAAATGGGCCCAGAACAATGTCGACAACGGTAATCGTTTTCAGGGTTTGTACATAGGAGTGTACTTTGCTTTGGGAGGTATCCAACTCATATCTTGGAGTGCTGCTGGCCTGTATGTGGAAACCAAACTCCTGTTTCAGAGACAAGTCTGGCAATGACGACGCTACTAACACGATTCCTGATCAACAGCTTCTTCATATTCGTCATTGCTGAAAAGGCTGCTGACCGCTGTCATGCTGCGTTGCTGGACACAGTGCTCAGGTACGCGCGCATAATTACCCCCATGAGTCCAACACCAGCTAACACTCAATTGATGAACAGCGCACCCATATCATTCTTGGACTCGACAGCAGCTGGCAAGACCATCAACCGCTTTAGCCAAGATCTGCAGCTCATCGACACCGAGCTTCCATACAACTTACTTGGAGCAGTGACGCAGGCACTAGGGGCCATTGGGCAGTGTGCCATTATCATCTACGGCGCACCGTGGTCAGGGATTGCTATTCCATTTGTGGCAGGTGCTGTATTTTGGCTGCAGCGTGCATACCTGCCCACATCACGACAGCTGCGTGTTCTTGAGATTGAGGCAAAAGCGCCTCTCTTCTCGCAGCTTCTCGAGACGCTTGCCGGGCTTCCCACAATTCGAGCCATGCGATGGCAGGCCGTTTATGCGCGCAAAAGTCGCGCTGCCATTGCCGCCAGCCAGAAGCCCTTTTTCCTCCTCTTTTCAGCTCAAAACTGGTTGAATCTGGTTCTTGACCTCATCACTGCTGGGCTTGCCGTTACTATTATCGCGGTCGGCGTGGCTACGAGGTCATCCAGTACTAGTGCAACGCTAGGCCTGGCTCTCTTCGGTGCTTCCAGTTTTGGCACTGCGGCCAAAAATGTCATTCAGCACTACACACAGCTCGAGATTAGCATGGGTGCCATCGAGCGCGTGCGCGCTTTTGTCGACGAGACCGCGTCGGAGCGGACATCCTCGGATGGGAAGGGTTCAAGCGGTGGTGTTCCTGACAGTGGTCTCCAAGACTCTGGGTCTGAGCTATTTTCCCGTCAAGGACAGGGTAGAATTACCTTTTCTGGGGTGTCTGCTCGATATACGTACGTTGGACTGCGAACCTTTGTCTGGTTCTTGCTGCTTTCCGTACTAACTTTGCTATCTCTTTGCAGGCCATCATTACCGCTGATCCTCCGTGATATCTCGTTTGACATTCGGCCGGGTCAGCGATATGCCATATGCGGTAGAACTGGGAGGTTCGTCGTCTCTTTCCGCTGCTCTCTTCACTCCCAAAAGAGCTTGTTACTAACACGGTCCCTAATCTCACAGTGGCAAAAGTTCGCTTTTAAGCGCCCTTCTACGCCTCCTACCGCTAGAACAAGGCCAGGTTCTCCTCGATGGTGTCGATATCTCCACCATGGCAGACCCTGATATGCTCCGCTCACGTTTCATCACCCTCCCGCAAGATCCTGTCACAATCAGCGGGTCCGTACGACACAACCTGCTCCTATACCATTCGGGGACCATGGACGCTAGCATCCAGCCCTCCGACGACGACCTTTCCAAGGCTCTTGATTCCTTCGGCCTATGGGAAACTGTTCAAAGCAAGGGCGGGCTCGATGCTCCCATGACGGATGATTTGCTCTCGCATGGCCAGAGGCAGCTGTTTTGTCTTGCACGAGCCACGTTGCTGAGAGGGAGAAATGTGGTGATTTTGGATGAACCGACAAGTCAGGCAGATAAGGAGACTGGTAGGCTGATCGAGGCTGCGGTGAGGGACCGATTTGGAGATGCAAGTCGGACGGTGCTGTGTGTGGCTCATCGGTTGAGCACAATATTGGAGTTTGATACCGTCCTGGTGATGGATGGTGGTGTTATTGTGGAGAGAGGATGTCCTAGGACTCTGCTTGGAGACAGTGGGTCGGCTTTTGCAAGGTTGATGAGCGGACAGGGGGAGTGATGGTGCATTGCTGGGGTGGCTGTTGAGATACATGAGATTGGATATTTGCATTGCTTTTCTACCTTGTTCGGTGTTTTCTGGTCGCATTGGAAGCGCGCATTAAACATATAAATACTGATAGATCTATTACAAGAACATGCATGTCTACTGTAGAACCATCTAATCCATTCTGATCTTTGTGTGCTTCCCTTCTCCTCCCCCTTTAAGCTAAAATATCCCCTTGTCAGAACCAAATGAACTGTCATTCAACCTTTTCATCACCATCCTCAAGTCCTCCACAAACTCACTGCACTGCTCAACCCCAAAGTCCTGCCTCACCACCACCCTTAACACATTGATCATCTCCGCATTCGGCGCAAGCGTATACGCCGGCACCATCCACCCGCCCTGCCTCGTGAGCTCTTGTGCAACATCAAACTCGTTGAACCGTCTTGTTGTTATTGAATCGTCAAGCCGAAACGCCACGAGCGGTAACCCCTCCCCGTTCCTCTTGGAAAGAACCAAAAACCCTCCCATATCCTCAATTCTATCCGCCAAAAGATCCGCGATTTTTGTCAGGTCCGTCATGACGTTTTTGTACCCGTCGAATCCTAGACTGAGCAAATTGTAGTATTGCGCAACAACATGGCTTGCTCCCCTCGAGAAATTGAGGGTAACGGTTTTCTGGTGCGGGTTGCCGAGGTAGTTCATCTTCATGACCATTTCCTTTGGGAGGTATTCGGGGCTGCGCCAGATGATGAAGCCTAGGCCGGCGTAGACTAATCCGTACTTGTGGCCTGATACATTTATGGAGACGACTTTTTCTAGGCGGAAGTCCCACACGAGGGAGGGGGTGAGGAAGGGGGCGACGAACCCCCCCGAGGCGGCGTCTACGTGAATGGGGATGTCCAGTTTAGAGGAAACTAAAAGGGAGTTGAGGGAGAAAGTGGGTTCGTACTCGCCCGTGTGGGTTGTGCCTAGGATTGTGACTATCCCTATGGTGTTGCTGTCGACGAGGGAAATGGCTGCTTCGGGGGAGAGGGTGAGATTTGGGGGAATAAGGGGGACGTAGCGGGGGAGGATGGAGAAGTAGAGGCAGGCTTTGGCCCAGCATATGTGTGCTGCTGAGCTGAGGATTAAGTTTGGCTGTTCAGTTGGGGAGGAGGAGGAACGGCGGGAAAGCCATCGGAGTTTGAGAGCCAGGACGGCCAAAAGGATGGCTTCGGATGATCCGGCGGTGGTGGTGCCTGTTGCGTCTTGCTCGGGAGAAGAGAAAGAGGAGGGGACGTGGAAGAGGTGGGCAACCATGTCGACGCACTTGCGCTGGATGTCGGTTGTGGCGGGGTAGGATTCGTTGTTTGCAATGTTCTTGGGGAGGGTTTGGAGGATGAGGGACTCGGGGGTTGGGGGCATGCGGGTTGTTACGAAGGTTCCGAGGCTGGAATCGGGAAGCAGGTTAGCGATGGGGGAGAAATGGATGGGGGAGGGGATAGGGAGGGAGGGAGATGAGGCTCACTTGCGGGCTGGGTCGCCATCGTTCAGGAGCTCGTTCTCGATTAGGCGGCTGGCGGTTTCTGATGGCATGCCTTCTTGTGGGAAATTGTTTCCGATACTGGGGAGACAATATGGCTTGTTGTTGGCATCAGGGTCTGGCTCGACGACGTCATGATGTTGACTGGGGGCTGGACTGGGGTAGGACACAACGGATATGCCGTTGGGCTTGGTGTGGTTATCTATCACCATGGTTTTGAGTGGTCGGGAAGTGAGCGAGGTTTACTACTAGGGGTTCAACTATGGCATACACTTGCTGTGCTGGCGGTATTTGGTATCAGCGGCACTTGTATATAAGCCCAGAGCCTAGGGAAACTAAACGGATGCACCTGTGAGGCGCAGGAACTGTTACATCTACCTAGTATCGCTGACTGACATCTACCCCTGAACAGGTTGGGCTCATACCCACACAACAGAGTCTGTCAAGTTTCGATGTCCAAATTCAGGTTCTGAAAACCCCAAACAGAGCGGTTTCTTTGAATACATCAATAATCACACCAGACAATATCATGAAAGCACTGCGGCAAGGAGGCTGGCACGATCCTGCAATCCTCCATTCAAGATTCAAACTTCCAGTCACGTCACAGTCAACAAACCCCTTTTTATCAACCCTCGTTCTGTTTACCACCGCCCCTATTCGGTCTAGCCCTCCCATTTGAGTACCGACGAATACGGTTGCAACTCCCCCGCTCCATATGAGTATTGCGAGCAGTCGTCCTACTGAACACCGCACCGCAACGAGGACATGGACACTCCGGTCGTTCTTGTCCTTTCTCTTTGCGGTGCCGGCGGAGGTTGCTTGCCGTTGTGAATTTGCGTCCATTGCAGCCGTGGTCCCAGCAACGGAGGCTGTCCTCGGCTTGGCGATCAGCCTCACTGGGACCTTGGAGTTGCCCTTGTTGTTGGGTATTGTCTGATCCGAACATCATGTTGGAATCAAGGCTGTTGGGGCCGGTATTCTCGGTATTTACATTTGAAGATTCTGAACCTTGCGCTGTGGCTTCTGCTGAGGCCTGTAGTGGGTGTAGTTGATGTGGCTGCTGCTGAAAGGAAGGGAAGGGCGAGGTGGCATTGTGAAGTTGTGGGCTATTGAAATCTTGCTGTGATGGTGCAGGGTCGTGGTAGTAGTAGAATGTGTCACCGCTGCCACTGCTGTCGTCGTCATCTTCGCTTTCTTCCTCCCTCTCGTCCGAGTAAGAGTCACTTTCGTCGTCTTCGTCGTCTTCATCGTCTTCCTCGTCCTCGTCATCCTCATTGCTGTTATCGTCCTCATCACCCTCATCATCATGACCATCCTCGTCCATGTAAAAGTAGTCTCCATCTTTTCCTGCTCGTTCTTGTCGGCGTATGCTTGGCGAGGGCGTCATATATGTGTTGTTGTGATTGTTGTTGTTTCCCCCATCCTCATGTCGAAGGAGACTTATAACCCTCGCTACGCTTCTGAATAACTGGAGATCCTCCGGGGCTAGTGGATTTGGCTCATTTCTGTTTGCAGCCGTATGCGGATCCATGGTGAGCTATGAGACTTGGTGCCGGAAGAGGGATTGTACTGATGGTGGAGGATCTGCCTGGGCAATAGTGAAGGATGTTGGCTGGGGTAAACACAGATGGACTCTGATAACTACAAGTAGGCCCTCATCTTAACATGCCCCCAAGTTCACCCTCCATATACCTCCAAGGTCTGCTGGTGGAACCCAAGGTGGCGTTGTCAGCAATCTGGGTACACATATAACGTAACAACCACCTTGTTCACTATACTGCTCGCGTGAGACAGCATTTTGGTAACCCTACCGACTTTTTGACTACATTGGTCCTGAACGTACTAGGTTGCATTGTAGTGTGCTGACTGAGCCTTTAGATGAAGGAATACCATGATGCCACTAAATGTAACCGTGGTGCCACTGGAAACTGCGCGGGTGGGACGACGGGATGCTGAACAAGTCCGTACCTATATTTATTTTAAATATGCGGTTGCATGGTACTGTACCTACGTACTTATTGAAGGAGGCATGTGGTAGGAGATTCACCCGAACCCATGTTCAGGGGTTGGCTTGTATCCGTAGCGCACGATGATATGGGGTCCCCTTTTGCGGCAAAAGCTTGCCTTGGCCTCTGTGAAAAACAAAATACCAGGATTGAAGCATAATCTGGGGACGAAGGGAGTAGATATCTGGGTGAAATGCCTGAAAGCTGAACATCTCGTTTCATGTGTATGAGCCAATGGGACGACGCTCTGCACTGTGTGGGAGACTGCATCCGCCGAGCCATCGTGCGTATGCGGGGTGGGGTGCAGCCTAGAGGTAAGGCTGGACAGGAGATCGTCAGGCACCAGAGCCTCTGCGCATCGCGGGATTGCTTCATTACCCCGTCACTTCCTCAGCATACTTACCCTCCATATCAAAGCAGTAATTAGCACTCATCAACATACCTTCTTGGATGCGCCGGCTTCCCATCTCCCCGAGAAGTCCATCTACTAGTTTATCCCGCATCCTACTCCAGTCGACACGCAGGAAAATGGAAAACAAGCTGCAAAACAAAGCGCAAGTGGTGCGGCCGGAGTCCAGTTCGACCATCACGCTCACGGGCAAAATATCCATTTTCCTGGCTGGGACGACGACCCCTGGCGACGGGCCGGACTGGCGGGAGACTCTGACCAAAGCCATTGACCATCACCCTGTGACCGTGTTCAACCCCTTCAACAAAAAATGGGACGCTTCGTGGAAGGAAGATATTGAATTCCCTCCCTTTCGGCAGCAGGTGGATTGGGAACTAGACAAGCAGGAGCTGGCCGACATCATTGTCATCTACTTCGGACCGCAGACCGAAACGCCCATCAGTTTGTTGGAATTCGGCCTATTCGCTCGATCGAATAAAGTGATCGTCTGCTGTGACAAACTGTATCGAAAGAGAGGTAACGTCGAGATCGTCGCGAAAAGACTTGGGGTCGAGTTTTGGGATACGGAGGAGGAGCTTGCGGCGGCGGTGAATGCGAAACTGGAGAGCCTGCTGGTCGAGCAAGGAGGGCAAAATGCCTGAGAGTATCTGCATACGTCAATCGAATGTGTTACTCAGGCTTGTTCCTGCTCTGATGTCGCTCCATCAATTGATCTCCATTGTCGGCATCGTGTTGTACTCAAATGGCTGGTGCAGGGCAGTGGCCCAGCTAGCACGCCAGTGCTGACCACAATTTCGTCAACGGAGAAAACATCAGCCCAAGTGCAGTCCAGACAGAGGTAACAAAAGGGTATCACGAAGCTGCGCGAGCAGGGAGAGAAAGAATGCCAATTTGCGAAATAGGAATCTTGGGAGGTCAAGACAGAATGCAGATTGCGAGAGGACCCTGAACCATCCACAGATTCACTCGGATCCACCCAGGCGATTCACATGTGGCTGGTGAAGTGAATTGAGCCACAGTATGGTGGGGAACATGCCATCGGGCCGCTGCCGAAAATAGTTCCCCGCCGCACTGTCTGCCCCGCCTTTCAGTGAATTGCTCTCTCTCAAAGAGTCACCCGCCTGCCAACCGCTCACAGTCGAATTCACTTTGACTCATCTCCAAAACGGCCACGCTGACCTTTTAATAGGTCGCTGTTGATAGCACTGTAAACCCCTGTTCCCGGCTGGATGCGCTCCATCACTGGGATCCGGACCTTCTTTTTTACTTCTTTCAGACCAGTTTCTATTCCCAACAGGTCTCGGCGGTTTCTTCTTCGTACCTATTGTTCAACCTCAATGGCACCTATTACGGTCCACAATTCCCTGAAGCCCGGTGCGCCGGTGCCCTTCATCCCCAAGGAAGAAGGGAAGATCTCGTGGTACGCTTGCGGGCCGACCACATACGATCTGAGCCATCTCGGCCATGGTATGGATCCATCCCTTGTTGGACAACTGTCGTCACCAAAAGTAGAGTTTTGAGATTGACACGACATAACAACACAAAAGCACGGAATTATGTCAGCACTGATATCATTCGCCGAATTCTCATTCATCACTTTGGCTACAAGGTCAACTTTGTGGTAAGTGCTCTTGAGTTCATCGCTATCAATCGACAGCAACTGACTTTGGACACAGATGAATTATACCGATGTAGACGACAAGGTCGGTTTGATAATCACATGCTCTGAAAAGGCGAATTGTGAATCATTTCTAACAAATCAATGCAGATCATCATCAAAGCACGGAGAAAGCGCCTCCTCGAGCTCGAAAAGGAAAAGTCATATACCCCTGAGCAAATTCGAGAGCTCGTCGTCAAAGCCTTCCTCGCATACGCCGATAGCAATCTTCCTCTGTTGGCCGGCGAAGACCAGACGGCATTGGACGAGAAGAATTACCGAGAACGAAAAGATGCTGCCTATGGCAAGGTTCTGGCAGGTGGCACCCTCTCCGGTGAAGGCAAGCCTAGCGACGCCGAGGCCAAGATCAAGATGCACCTTAACAACATGGACTCGGCAGCGCAGTCTCTTCAGACTGGTTCCGGCTTCGAGGGTGCAGAAGAGATTCTATTGCCTTATCTCGACTCCCTCTATAAGCAGACCATTGATACCAGCGATCAATCAATGTTCACCGACCTTACACAGGCTATGGAAAAGGCATTCAACGACGACATGACCGCTTTGAATGTCCTTCCCCCCGACGCCGTCACACGTGTCACAGAATACGTCCCCCAGATTGTCTCTTTCGTTGAGAAGATTGTCGAGAAGGGTTTCGCATACGAGGCCAACGGCTCTGTCTACTTCGACATTGCGGCCTTCGAGAAGGCTGGCAACACATACGCCAAACTGCGTCCGGAAAGCAAGAACGACAAGGCGCTCCAGGAGGAGGGTGAGGGATCCCTGTCAAAGGGCCTCGAAGGCAAGAAGAGATCCGGTGACTTTGCATTGTGGAAGAAGTCAAAGCCCGGTGAGCCATACTGGCCGAGTCCTTGGGGTGCGGGTCGCCCTGGCTGGCATATTGAGTGCTCGGTCATGGCCTCTGACAAGCTGGGCGAGCAAATGGACATCCACTCCGGTGGTATTGATCTTGCCTTCCCTCACCACGACAACGAGCTTGCGCAGAGCGAGGCGTACTTTCATCAGTGCGGCAAGGGTGAACACAACTGGGTGAACTACTTCTTGGTGAGTCTCGCTATTTTAAGTTGAAGCATGAATCGTGCTGATGATTTCCCCAGCACATGGGCCATCTTTCAATCGCCGGCAGCAAAATGTCCAAGAGCTTGAAGAACTTCCAGACGATCCAAGACGCATTGGCCACCACTTACACAGCCCGGAACATGAGGATAGTATTCTTGATGGGGCGTTGGAACGACGGTGTAGAAATTTCACAGGACATGCGCAAGCAGGCGGACAGCTGGGAAAACACCCTTGACGTGAGTCGCTTTCCGAGGCGACTGTTGAATCCTGTGCTAATCAGAGACCCAGAACTTCTTCACAAACATCAAGGCCAAGCTTGCCGAGGCGGATGCATCTACCGATGGGATCAAGGATCTTTCTCTTACCGAAGGCGCTGCTAAGGGTCTCACAGAGGAGCTTGAACAGGCCAAGAAAGACCTGGATGCGGCACTTCGCAACTCTTTCGACACTGCCGGCGCAATGCAAGTCATCCTTCGTCTCGTTCGAGACGCCAACATCTATATGGCCGACAAGTCTGCTGCTCCCAATCTCCAGGCAGTAGAAGCTGTTGCCCGATGGGTCACCAAGATCGTCGGCATCTTTGGTCTTGATGCCACGGCCAAGCCACCGTACGATGGCCTGGGTTGGGGCTCTGCCAGTGCTGCATCAAACGTGGACCCCCAGACCGCCATCAAGCCCTACGCCGCTGCGTACTCCAAGGTAAAGGAAGATGTCCAGTCTCTCAACGTCTCCGAGGCCTCTATCCAGACCCTTCTTGAGCAACAAGCACCAGAGACGGAGTTTGCAGAGCTCGAGAAGAGTGGCGAGCGGGATGTAGAGAAACTGGCGCTGCCTTACCTCCGCGCCACATCTCGTCTCCGTGATGAGCTACGTGCGATTGTTTCCACACTCGAGCCCCAGACCAAGCAGGCTGTTCTCGCGCTCAGCGACCGGATCCGCGATTATGACCTGACCGACATCGGTGTTCAACTGGACGACCAGGTTGATAAGCCCAGTCTGATCAAGTTTGTGCCGGCTGCTAAGCTCATTGCTGCACGGGAAGAGAAGGCTGCGTTGTTGGCCGAGAAGGCTCGGCAAAAGGAGGAGGGTAAGTTTGCTTCATCCCTTTCATCGAATATTATGATTACTGACGTATTGTTTTACAATAGCTCGTAAAGCCAGAGAACAGGCTGAAGAGGAGAAGTGGGCCAAGGCCAAGGTCCCTCCTCAAGAACTGTTCAAGTCCGACCCCAAGTACCAAGAGTGGGATGTCGACGGGATGCCAACCAAGCTCGCCGACGGCACCGAGCTGCCCAAGAGCCAAGCCAAGAAGCTCAAGAAGGACTGGGACAGGCAGAAGAAGCTCCACGACGAGTACCTCGTCAAGTTCGGCGGCAACAAGGCGTAAAACGGAATGGTCTGTCTGGCTTGGATTATTTCTCCGACGGGATGTGTATATGTCTTATTCCAGATATCCCTCCTTCCTTCTAGGTTACTGGCGCGCGAAAAAACAAAAACCCAGCTTTGGAGACTGTCACATTACTGCTTGTTTATTTTTTCAGTGTCGGTTCAGTTTGTTTCTGATGGTTAAGCGTTGTTGTCAAGGTCATGTCATGGGAAGGTATAGAAAGGGCTGGATACCAGTGTGTGTGTGGGTTTTCATGAGAGAGTAAGAAGAATTGTTAGATGCCTACCTTATATACCTAAGTAGTGTCGCTGCGAATAGAGTATCAATATTCCTTTTGGAGGAACGATTTCGGGCTTAGTACTGGTCTCTACGTCTACGTCCTGAGGTCCACTGCTTTCTTGCTTGAGTTGGTAGCAACCTAACCCGGGACCTAACAGTACCGTAATTTATGTTTCGAGGAGTTGGGACTTCGATCAGACAACGCCCGTTTCAACGTACAGGGCAGATGAGGAAGAGATTGGCTACTTTGGACACAGAGAGACATGTGTGGATCGGAGAAGTCAGCCGCACAATTACAGCAGGAAGGTCTCTCGGAAAGGTCTTGATGGACTCATCAGGTCACAGTTACAACAGGCATAGTTGCGCTCTTCTTTCCGTATCTGGCCTTCAGTTGGCGGTGAAACCTGAGGTTTACCGAGTCGACAAAATGTGACTCTGCTGCTTGGAAAGAGTTCATTTTGCCAGGGTTAAGGTACACGAGGTAAGCTCCAGTACTTTAATGTCAGAAGTCGTTTCATAAGGCATGTCTCCCGCAACCTGTCTTTCATTTATTGAATCGTAAAACGCTGTGTCACACGGGCCTACGATCCAGTGCCCCGGGACAAGTACACACCTCAACCAACACTGGCCTAACGGTATGCTCAGGAACAAGATATCTGGGCCC